>CM045761.1:152087905-152256498 GCA_025200525.1 Camellia lanceoleosa
ACAAGTTCATAACCAAAAATTTTTCAAAAACATAACCACAAGAAAGTTAAATAAAATATGATCTCATATAACTTCATTCTGCAGAGAAAGAACAAGAAAAAAAAAACAATGTTACCCATGAAATTATATACATCCCCTACTACGCCTTTTACATTTGAAAATCATATATTCAGCATACAAACTAATTGAATTTTAACAGTGAAAATAACTATTTTATGCTTTGTTTGAGGTTGTATTTTCCCGAGTGAAATGACTTCCTTTTATTGGTTGATGGTTGTTCACTGTTATTTTCTTTTTTACCAAATACGTCAATATAAAACTTTCCTTCTCCATGTGCTCGAATTAGGTATAATTATTAAAATACAAAATTAGAAATGACAATCTATAGATTACTAAAATAGATCATTTCAATTTTATTCTACTTTTCTATTTAGTAAACTAAATACTACCTATAAATGTCATTCTTTAGTCTTTTGTTTTATCAAAATTTCAAAAGTTTGACTTTTTAAACTTTTCAACATTAATAAAATTGAGCTTCAAAACAGAATTTTTAAAATGTTATTATCATCAAATAACTAAACATTTAGTGTAGAGTTATATATTATATTGTTATTTTTGTATAAAACAATTGTTTCTAATAATTTTAAAATTAAAATTATAAAATATATTTAAAAATATTTGTCACAAGAAACATTATATTATCAAGTGAAAGAAAATGTTATCAAAAACTTGAACATAAGATTTTAATTGTTACTTGCATTTGCATCTCAAAAGAGGGAAAAAAACTACTTTCGACTTTATGATTTATTTGGGTTTGCCTCTGTTATTTGAAATATTTAAATTTTAATAATACCCCTTGGAGTAGATCATCCATGTGATTAATAGGTTTATCGATATCAATAATAAATCCTCTATTTTTTAAAAACAAATATGATCCAAACATATGATTGCCCATATCCGATCAATCTAAAATTTTGCATCGATTATTTGCTCAAAAAGCATTAAAATTAGAACATTTTTGAATCATTAAAATATACCCCCCAAAAAATCATAAATTTCAAAATTGAACCCTAAAGCGGTGAATTGGTGAAAAGCCACCTCCATTATTTTAACTACTCATACATACAATTTGTGGTTCATCCTTAAATGAAATCGAATTCCATGATAAGTATTGGATCTATAAGCATCATGAAAATACTAATGAAATTTTTATATGGTTGAAACATTAAGGTACAAATTCACATTAATAACTTTTGCACAATTTCTACATGAACAATAATACTTATCAATAATGTTTTCTTCCACATCTTTTGGATGTTCAATGAATACAAAACAGCGATGAATTATAGTTATTTCAAATGTGAAGTTCACTGAGAACAAAATTTGTGTAATATTATAGATTTAAGAACTTATATTGTATTTTTAATTTTCTTTTGGTTAGTAACATTATATAGTTATACATAATTATTAGTTTTAAAGTGGATGCCCTTCATATCATAAATTTAATATTAAATTTTTTTGTATATTATTATATATTATAATAAATTTTTAATAATGAAGCACAATTATAATAGATGAAATAACAAGAACAGCGTCGTGCACGCTACTAGTGATTACAAAAGATGGGAAATACAAAAAGATAGCTTTATTCTACGATTGGTGCTACACATACTAATTAGTATACCAAAATATGTTATGATATTGCTACTTTAAAACTATACTCGACTCATTATACAAATTACAAAAATTCAAAGTGTCTAAAATTATGTTACATCATCTATTAATACGATGGTGGTATACCAATTGGTGCGTATAACTATTGTTTTAATTGACAAAGGGCTCTAAAAATCTTTTTTATTGTTGATAAAAAAAATATTTTGCCATAAACACTTAAAAACAAGGTTTAGCTTATCTCGAGTTGGCCATGTCAACTTGAGAGAAACGTTGGACTTAATAGGCCCATTTTGCCGATTTGATGATTGAACCATTCACCTTTGAATACTCGTTGAGTAGAATATTCATACAAGAAATCAAGATAATAAAAATTAGTAGTTACATGTTTAAATCAAATTTGTACTACAAAATGGATGATTATTCTTGAAATTATATTTGTTGATGTAACATGCTCGGGGTACATGCGCGTTAAGCAGTTCGGACTTCGAGATCTCTTTGATCTAGTCTCACGAGTGCAATGTGAAATGTAGATGAGAGTCCACATTTGGAAACTTTTAGAAAATTCATTTTATTGCACAAAAAATATTTGCCACAAATGGACTGCATCAACAGATCTCAAAGTCGCCACCTAATATTTTGAAAAATTAGGAAACCCATGACTCGTGCCAAGGCCACTGTTCTTCATAACCAAAGTTGTCTCGGTTCGGAACCTTAGATATAAGAGGGAAAGGTCATTAATTAAGCACCCCCGTTCACCTGATCAAAAGATCGGTTTTTACTAACCATGATATGAATTTTATTTTCTTTATATGTTCATGTTTTGATTATTTAATAAATCCTAAAATTTACTATGTGAAGCATACAAGTATAGACTATGTCACCCACTTTGGAACAACTTGATTTCATGTAATTTTGAAAGAGTTTTTAAGATGTACAACCCAAATAAATTAAGTTTACAAACATGAAAAATCAACATCATTACAAATTAAGTAACACAACCTCCATCCATTGGCATTCATACAATTATATCACATAAGCAAATCGTCACATGGTAAGATGCTAAACATAATAAGAAAATTATGTACAAGCGGGATGCTAAAGCATAACAACTTACATATTTACCGACGTCCTTGACGACTACAAAACAAAGTTAGTAAAATATGCATGATCCTATATACAAAATCCTCATGCAATACATACACAAGAATGATACTAAAGATTCTGCTTCTAAAACATGATATGTGAAATATTGCAAATCATGCGATAGCGCACAAAATCATGTAATAATCAATTAAAGCACAAAAATGCAAATTTAGCGGATCTAGGCATGAATCATGTATATAAAAGCATGGATGGCATGTAAGATATATACATATGCTTAGTTATGAAGCGATTAAGAAGCGGGATAGATAAGAAGTGGGGATGGGGAATTATTACAACACTTGAAATATTACAAATCTAAGGAGATGAATAAATATTACAACACGGTATAAAATCCTCACAAACACTCAAAATAAAATAAACATAAAAAGCAACTTCAAGCGCCTCAAAGACCATCGGAGGTTGATCTTCTCAGCGTCGAAAGGCTGCCAGTTTTCCTAGAGGTCGCGGGCATGGTCATGAAGGTTCTTGGCGCGATGGTGTACTTTTAGGTGGCTACAGGCCAACTAACGGGCCGGGTAGCCCAGTAGGCTCGGCCAACCTCTGCTTTCTTAGATTTCCACAACAAAAATAGAACTAAAAGCAATATATATGGGAGTCTCAACTCACCACTTTCAATTAGATTACAACAATATATAATATAACAAGAAATCAAAGCAAAAGAGCAAAATAAGTAAG
Organism: Camellia lanceoleosa; assembly: GCA_025200525.1. Classification (NCBI taxonomy): domain Eukaryota; kingdom Viridiplantae; phylum Streptophyta; class Magnoliopsida; order Ericales; family Theaceae; genus Camellia; species Camellia lanceoleosa. The sequence goes on from CM045761.1 coordinate 152,091,419, forward strand.
AAATGCAAGAAAATGAAAAGTTTGTGAAATTCACCTTCCAAGAAAAGGATGAACTCGTTAGTTCACAAACTCCCTCTTGATCACCCTCAAGTGTAGGAAGTGTGTTCTCAAATCCTCAATTCAAAATTATGAAGTTTATGGTATGGAAAGTGGCTAACTCTCTAGTTTTTTTCACTTTCAATCACCAAACACTCTTCCTTATGATCAAAGCAATTGATCTTTGGTTATATCAGAATTTTTAGAGTGGTTTTGGTCTATGGAAATGAGGAATTTCAGTAGCTATGGAAGGTATGGGGTGTATATGGAAGATAGGAGTATTTTTGGCTCAAAAACTCAATTTTTCTCTCTTTTTTCATCTTTTTCTGACTCTGTTCTCTTCAATTTCATGGTCCTCTCTCTCTCTCTCTTACAATATGATCATTCTATATAGGCAATGAGGGAGAGTGAAGGTCAAAAAGAAGGTGGGAGACAAGAATGTGATAGGAGGGCAAATTTTCAAGGTGGTTGCATGGGATACTCCTTTATAGATGCAAACAAAACTTCTTTTTGACAATGGGGGGTGAGTGGAAATAATGGAGGATGAGTGGGTACACTTGAATGGATCAGAAAATGGCTCAATGGGGTGTCCCTACCGAGCCAAAACCAAAAAAAGGGCAACTGCTCTTTGTTTTTGGTTTGAGTCAACAAAATCTTCTATTAAGCCCAACTTCAAGCGGGCATATCTCTCTTATATGGACTTGGTTTTAGGTGCTTCTTGGGTCTAAATTGAAGCCCTAGAAGTCTAGTTTCCAATGGTGGTGGCCTTAAATCTAAATTTCAACTGTACAAAGAGATATGCCTAATTTAGGGAAGGCTGTTCATTTCCCTCGGGTCAGGTCAACAAAATCTACTCTTAAGCCCAACTTCAAATGGGCATATCTCCCTCATCCGGACGTCGTTTTAGGTGGTTCTTGGGTCTAAATTGAAGCCCCAGAAGTCTAATTTCCAATGGTGATAGCCTCACATCTAAATTCCAAGTGTACAAGAGATATGCCTAATTTAGTAAAGGCTGTTCATTTCCTTCTTAATGATTTGATGCTCATTCTTTTCCTAAACCAGTTTTCTTCCATCCCCTCCTGTTTCCTTCAAATCCAAACCTACAAAGAAGATGTTTTTAAATATTTTTTCAAAGAGTTCTCCTCCCTTCCATTTATTTCCACTTTGTCTTTACTCGGTTTACTGAAAAGTGTAATATTTGAATTGAAATGGGAGCTTCGGAACATTGTAGAAACATTTGGAAAAATATTTTGAAAAGAGGATTTTAAGGTCTAAAATAGTTTGGCCAAAATAGGGTATAAGGTTGGGATTAAAGCTCAAATTCCATCTCTCTTGTTGAAGCTGTTGGGGAACACATTAAATTGTCATTATCGGGTAATCAATAAGCGCCCAAGTCTTAGAAATTTGGTCAAAATGGGGTGTCTCTGATCGTCCATTTTCTTAAAACAAATATGATTTAAATATATAGCTACCGATGTCAAATCATTTTAATTTTTGCATGAATATTCTACTCAATGAGTTTTGAAAAGTGAGCGATTGAGATCAAAATCGAGTCCCAAAATGGGCTTACCAAGTCCAAACACTCTGTCAAGTTGAGGCCAAACACAACCAAATGCAATTAATCTTAGAAAGCGAATCAACAATCTAAAAATTAGAAAAACTAAATCAACTTAAATTAGGAAATCTAATATTTTTACACTATTCCATACTAAAGCTGCAAATTTCTAATAAAACTCGATTTGATCTGAACAAAACTCGATTTTGGCATCTTTGACGTTTCCCCCTTTGCTTTGCTAGTCTTCTCACTTTGAGGTAGAGACTTTCTACACTTTTCTATGAGTTTTAACTTAGTTATTTGTTGATATGTAAAGAATCTTTGAATATGGGATGATTTTGAACAAACTTAGGGTTTTGGTTTAAAATCAAAAGAGGGGTTTTCAAATGTATGTATTAAAAATGGTTATGGTAGTAGATGTGAGTTGTGTTGTAATAAATTCGTTGATTTTGATACCCGGGATGAATTTTGAAAGAAAATGGATTTTTACCCTTCAATGTCTCAAATAGTTATTTTATATAAAGAAATGAAATTGGTATTGGGAATATGAAATTGGATGAATGTTCATATAAATGATGGAGTTGGTTATATATTATCTCTCATCCATGGAAATTTGGATAGTTTATATGTCTTGGAGATTGTATATCTGTTTAGAATTGTATGTTTTGGGCTATCAATGGATGATAGCTATGATTATTGTAGAAATTGCATGAGGATTAGGTGAATTGAAACTAATCCCTTATCCGTTGTCATTGAACATGGCTATGTCTTTAATACATTGTAAATGTATGATGTTTGGGAGAAGAAAGGGGATGGACTCCATTAAATTAAGTTGGCCTGTGTGTCCAGAGTGAAAGTCCCGTAAACCGCGCGTATACATGGATGCTAATTCCGGCGGATGAAATATCCGTAAAATGGAAAATTGGAAGTATTTGTGTAATGATTGTATAGCGACCCCGGTCTTTTCCCATTTGATTATTGTATCCGGACTTGGGTTACGTAGATTCTGTCAGTGTATAGTTGTTGCTGTCGTCCTTTATTTTCTCTTTTGAATTATAGGATGTGTTGGGTAGGTTTGTTTCAGGTTGGTTGGGTTTAGAAACCAAGTGTTGCTATCCAGTTTTTGGTTTGGTTGCTCGGCGAGGTTTGGTCGCTCGGCGAGGTTGATTTTGTCTCTGGTGGCTCGAGCGAGGTTTCTTCGCCGGCGGCGATTGCGTCTAGTATAGACACGAAGCGATGTTTCTTCGCTCGGCGAGCTTTTCTTCGCTCGGCGGCGAGTGTATGTTTTCGAGTTCTTCGCTCGGCGAGCATTCTGTCGCTCGAGCATGCTTCTGAAGCATTGCATTCTTAACTCGGCGAGCTTTTCTTCGCTCGGCGAGCATTTCTTAATGTCAGTGGCTCGGCGACCATGTCTTCCTTCAGCGAGCTTTGTTCGATTTATATAAGCGGCGGGATTTTGGGCGATTTTCATCCTTTTGGATTCCAAACCCTAGGTCCGACTTCTCTCTTTCCTACTCATCTTCTCTCTTGGGTTTGATCTATTTAGAGTGCGTTTCTACCCTAGTTGCTTTATTAAAAAGGTAGAGTGGGTAGGGCTTCGGTTTAATCTGAACAATCTTGGAGTTGGAGCACTTTGAGTTTGGGTCATCATCTTTGTCTTCTCCTTTTGAGTTATTTCTTGAGGTAGGGATTTCCTACTCCAATTTATGAGTTTTGTTCTAAGTTTTGGTATGTTGATATGTTGGGGTATTTTGGTAATTTTGGGAAAAACCCTAAGTGTTTAAATAAATTGAATTGTATATTTAATTTAAGAAGCGTTAGGAAATTAGTTAAATTCATGAAATTGAGAATTTATTGATTAAATGGGGTAGTTGGTTAATTTAAATCACTTTCGTCTACGAATTGTTGATTTATTTATTTCAGATCTAGAAATAAGCATTTTGGGCTATCGGTGGAGGATAGTCATGATTGTTGTAGACATTGCATGTGGATTAGGGATAACTGAAACTAATCACATTGTTTTAGTCATTAAATTTATTTGTTGAATTATCTGAACATTATGTGTATTGATTGTGTATTGTATATGTTATGTGCTTACATACATTGTATTGTGTGGGAGGAGATGGGGATGTACTCCAGTTTAGGGAAGATAGGTGATGGACCTCTCAACCGGATTTTGTTTGGGAGGAGATAGGGGATGGACTCCATTAGCATCACTTTTATGTGTGCTTATTTATAGTGAAGTGTTTTATTGATACATCACTAAAATGTGTATCAAACTGGAAGTATGAAGTGTTTTGATGTGAGCCTGAGTCTCATTTATTATGTTGAGATTGGAAGTAATGTCTTGTGATATACAAATTCCTTTGTTATAGTTTGGCAGTTACGAGCCATATTGGTAAAAAGGAAAAGTTGAATAACTAATGGAAAGTGAAACGATAATTTGTATTATCCATCTATTGAATGCTATTGCTTTATTCAATGCTTATATTTGGTTTAGTATATTTCTCTTTGGTGTGGCTCACCTATAAGGGAACATCATTTTGAGTCCGGTGATTCACTACCTCGAGGACTTAGCTTGGAAGGATTTGGACTATGAAGCCTTGTCTTTAGTTATTTGTTTTATTTGAATTACATGTAAACATTCAAGCCTAGGGCTTTATTTGTTTTTGAGTTAGAACTCATGTTTTCGTGTCCAAGTGTTGGCTTGGCAAGATGTAAGCCTGTAGGGCATTTATTTTGATGTTACATGTAATGTTTTATTTTAGTAATACTCTGATGAATGAATTGAGGTTTATTTACTTGAATAATGCATCTCATTATTGTGTATGTTATGGGTTAGTTTTGAGGCCGTGACAACTTGGTATCAGAGCGTACTGGGTTTGAATACTTTGGGTACGTGGGAAGTGATTAGTATCACATTGGGTTCGTCTCGGTTGATAGAGACTTAGTGTACTGTTGTATGCTTATTTGATAACATGTTTATGTGATTATGTGGGTATGGAGCGTAGTTTACGGGATGTTGATTGGACCCTTGAGTTTCTAGTAGTCTTGTTGGAAAGGCACTTGATCGCTGCTTCCAGCAGGAACTATAGTAACACTTTTGGACTATCATTATCCGAATGAAATTTGTAGGTGCTTATGTGATTATGTGCTTCGTGGAATGAATTATTGTTGTCAATGCATTAGGGCGAGAGTGTTTAGTTTGGCACATTTATTAATGTGCTAACGCCTTTGTTTCTTGTATTAGGATGTCGGGGCGAGGGCGAGGGCGGTGGCGTGGTAGGCGGGTAGGCGAGAAGTGCTGTGCGAGAGATTCGATGGTCTGGAGATTCCGGCGGTCTGAGGGTGTTAGTCGAGCCAATGTGGCGAGCGATGAAGCGGCGAGCTATGGCGATTTAGCTTAGAGATAGCGAGGGCATTTAGGGAATCGATTGGCATTACGAGGGTTGCGAATCGGCCCAAGTTGTTGTCGCGAATCTTTGGACCTTCTTTTACGAAGAGGAGTTTTCGGTCAATCGGACGAATTTGTGGGTGATCCAAAAGAGCGGCTTAAGGCGATGAATGGCTCGAAGGACAGCGAAGGCGTTTGAGATGCTTGGCATCGAGGCGAGGTTGAAGGTGACCTTGGCATCTTTCGACAAGGGGATCTTGGTCGATGGTGGAAGTTCACCAAGGGTGCATAAGAGCTACATAGGAGGCTTTTGTGAATGCTTTCCAGGAGAGGTTTTAGCTCCGACAATCGAGGAGAAAATGCGAGACCCGGTTCTGTCGACAAGCGATCGAGTTCTTCAGTGGCCGAGTTTGAGGCTGCATTCACTAGTTTGTCCAGGTTTGCACCTGAGCTGGTGGCATCTGAGGAATGCCGTTGCATTGAGTTTGAGAAGAAGTTGAGGCGCGGCCTCAAGTTGAGAATTGTTGGGTCTTTGATTCGGGATTTTGGGCGTCTGGTTGATCTGCCATCTTGAGATTATGATCACGGAAGAGGAGGATGGGCAGAAAGGCTCCAAGAGGAGTCAGGATGGCCAGGGTGATGGCAAGAGGCAGAGAGGTTTTACTCCTCAGCAGTCTCAGGGTAGCTTTTCTAGATCCACTTTTCGATGCAGAGTGCTAGTTAGGAAAGGTAGCGAGAGACATTACTTGTTTCAAGTGTGGCAAGGTGGGCCACAAGTCTCGATTGTCCTCGGAGGAGGAGTATAGAAACAACATCATCTTGGCTCGATCTGAGCGAGTCGAGTAGAGGCGATCGCTCACTTGTTTCGGTCTTGGTCGGGGCATATGAAGAGGTTTTGCCGATTGGGTGGCACACCTAGTGCATCAAGTTTGAAAGCGGACTCGGGGCGGCCCAGCTCGGTCGGTCGAGCCTCGAGGGCCAATCGAGAGCTTTCGTCCCGATCTGTCTGTGATCTTACGCTCTTAGGGTGATAGTTTGATCGAGAGGTTATCTGGTAGCGTGTATCTTTATTCTGCGCAAGACCTTATGCCGCTCCATCGGTTGTGAGAGGTACCTTCTTGTTTTAACTTCGGTTGCTAATGTTTTGATTGATCTGGTGCATCTCATTCCTTTGTGTCTGCTGCATTTGCATCTGTTTTGGAGTTGGAGTTAGCTCGATTAGCGTCTCTATATCGTGTAGTATCGCCTCTTGGGGTGAATTGATCTTGAAACAAGGTGTTAGGGGTTGTGATATAGAGGTCGATGATCATAGAATCCCATTTTCTTTTGTAGTTATGCCTATGAAGGGCTTTGATGTTATTTTGGGTATGGGTAGTTATCGTCATCTGCGGGCGATTATTGATTATTCTGTCGAGGGTCACTTGTTGTCTTGATTAGCGGAGTGTTTCTATTTTACGGGGACTGGGTTGGTAGTGTTTTGCCACGGGGTATGTTTCACGAGGTGGAGTGAGCTTAGTGGTCTACTTGCTAACCTTCGATTAGTGAGGTTGATGAGACTCAGATTGAGTTCAAGGGTGGTTTGTGAGTACTCGGACGTCTTTCCGAGGATCTTGTTGGTTTGCCACCGCATCGAGAGATTGAGTTCTCTATTGACCTAGTGCGACGCAGCGCCAATTTCTATAGCACCTTATCGTTTTGCCCGACGAGTTAGTTGAGTTGAAGATTGACTCTAGAGTTGTTAGATAAGGGCTATATCCGTCCTAGTGTTTACCATGGGGAGCACCGCCCTCTTTGTTAAAAGAAAGGTGGTGCTTTGAGGCGTGTATAGATTCTGGAAATTGAATCGGGTTACGGTTAGAATAAGTACCCTATGCCCGTATAGATGATTTGTTTGATCGGTGAAGGGTTCCGTTGTTTTCTAAGATAGACTTGAGATCGGGTTATCATCGGTTGAGAGTCGAGGAGGAGGATATTCGAACGGCGTTAAGTCTGTGATATAGCCATTATGAGTTTCTGGTGATGCCATTTGGGCTCACCAATGCACAGCGATGTTTATGGATTTGATGAACCGGATCTTGAGAGAATTCTTAGATCATTTTGTAGTCGTCTTTGTGGGCGACATTTTGATTATTCACCTTCGGAGGAGAACACGAGAACACTTGAGAGTGGTGCTTGAGTTATAGAGCCCATAAGCTTTATGCTAAGTTTGGGAAGTGTGAGTTCGGGCTAAAAGAGGTGAAATTCTTAGGCCATGTCATTTACGGGAAGGGTGTCGGTTGATACATCTAAGAGCGGAGGCGATGCAAGGCGGGCACGACTAAGAGTGTGTTTGAGATCCGTAGTTTTTGGGATTAGTGGGTATTATCGCCGGTTTGTGAAAGATTTCTCCGAGTTAACCGCATTTGACTAGATTGACTCGGAAGAGTCAAATTTGTATGGAGTGAGACTTGTGAAAAGTCGTTTGAGAATTGAAAGTTAAATGACCACCGCTCCGTATTGATTATTAGGAGAGGGTTGGGTTATCACGTCTATTGTGGCGCTTCACGAGATGCAGGTTGTGTGTTAATGCAAGAAGGAAGGTGGTTGCCTATGGTTCACGTCGGTTGAAAATTCATGAGAAAAATTACCCTATACGATCTAGAGTTAGCGGCGGTGATATTTGCCTTGAAGATTTGAAGGCATTATCTTTATGGTGAGAAGTTCGGTATTCTCGGATCATAAGAGTCTGAAATATCTGTTTACGAAAGACTTGAATTTGAGGCGGAGGAGGTGGATGGAGTTTATTGAGGATTATGACTTGAGTTGCATTATCATCAGGGAAGGCCAATGTTGTGGCGATGCCCTTAGCGAAATCTGTTAGTGGCGTTGCTAGTATAGCCATCAGAGAATGGGAGATGTTGGGTGCAATTGGAGAGTTCGATTTATACAGGCGAATCGGTTGAAATTGCGGCTTTGTTTTCTGTTGTTGCCTGACCTACACTTGTGACTCGAGTGCTAGAGGCTCGAGAGGTGACCTTGAGGTAGAATCCTCGTGAGAAGATTTCCGTGGGAAGGTTGAGTAGGGTTTGTGACGGTGTATCGATTTGAGTGTGAGATCTGAGACCGTCTGTTTGTCTTGGGAGTTTTGCGAGAGGAGGTACTCAGAGTTTCATCATTCGCATATGCGGTGCATCGAGAGGTACTAAGATGTATCGGGATTTGGGTGCCAGTTTTGGTGGCGGGGTATGAAGAGAGATGTGGCGACTTTCGTGTCTCGTGCCTTACTTGTCGACAAGTGAAGGCGAACATCAAAGGCCGGGTTTGTTGTAACCCTTGCCTATTGCCAAGTGGAAGTGGGAGCATGTCACTATGGACTTCATTGTGGGTCTTCAGGGACTCGGAGGTAGTGATGCTATTTGGGTGGTTATAGACCGGTTGACTAAGTCAGCACTTCATTCTATCTTGGCGTGAGAGATTGAGATCATCTTGCCGACTTGTACATTCGGGACATAGTGAGGTTGCAGGGGTCCCGGTGCGATCGTCTTAGATAGAGATCCTCGTTTCTTTGCTAGGTTGTGGCGAGTTTGCGAGTGCCTTAGGCACTAAGTTGACCTTTAGCACTTATCATCCTCGGTTGGCCAGGCGATCGGCGTACTATTGAGATCCTTGAGGATATGCTTGAGGTTGTGTTCTTGATTTGATGGAGTGTGGGAGAGGCATTTGCCTTTGGTGGAGTTGCCTACAACAACGATTTCGATCTAGTATTGGTATGGCACCGTTTGAGGCCTTGTATGGACGACCGTGTAGATCTCCAGTTTGTTAGGCCGAGGTGGGTGATGCACCTCTATTGGGTCCGGGGTTGGTAAGGAAGCAGCGGAAAAAGTTGAGCTTATCCGTAGAGACTTATTCTGACCCAGTCGTCGTCGAAATCTTATGCCGTCGTGGAGGAGACCCTTAGTGTTTGAGGTGGGTGATCATGTCTTTGAAGATATCACCCAGACGAGGATTGATGAGGTTTGGGAAGAGGAAGTTGTCCCTCGGTTCATTGGTCCTTCGAGATCCTTGAGAGGATTGGCGAAACTTATCGTTTAGCTTTGCCACCGCATGATTGTCCGAGTACATGGCGTGTTTCATGTGGTATGCTTGAAGTATGAGCGGATCCATCACATGTGTTGGATTAGGCGATTTAGTGGTTGGCGAGGATGTCTCGTATGAGGAGAGACCAATTCGAGTCTTGGATAAACGGGATCAAGTTTTTTGCGAGGCAAGACCATCCCTTTAGTAAAGGTTTTGTGGAAACATCACGGGGTGGAGGAAGCCACTTGGGAACGTGAGTTGGAAGTCCGTGAGAAATATCCAGACATGTTTATTGATTTGTAATCTTGTATTTAGATTCTGTAATATTGTTGGACTTAAGAGCTTTATATATGTCTTAAGTTGGAAAACATTGAATGTTTTGGTTTAATGATAGTAGTTTGAAACGTGCTTCATAATGGAAGTGGAATGTCACATTTATAGATTGAATGTGTTTTATAAATATCATGGAAGCGAATATGATATGAAAATGGAAATCATGTATATGAAAATTGTTCAAATTGAAAGAAATACATGTTGTTAATGCAAGTAAAGTATATAATGTTTTACTTATTGTGAGATGCCTCTTGGTAAGAGATGAAGTGACCAATATTGGGTCAAGTTGTCTATTATTGTTATAGCATATCATTGGGAATTAAGAAAAACTTATTTTTGAAAAACTTATGCTTAATTTCGGGGACGAAATTCTTTAAGGGGGGGAGGTTATAGCGACCCCGGTCTTTTCCCATTTGATTATTGTATCCGGACTTGGGTTACGTAGATTCTGTCAGTGTATAGTTGTTGCTGTCGTCCTTTATTTTCTCTTTTGAATTATAGGATGTGTTGGGTAGGTTTGTTTCAGGTTGGTTGGGTTCGGAAACCAAGTGTTGCTGTCCAGTTTTTGGTTTGGTCGCTCGAGCGAGGGTTGAGTTTTGTCTCTGGTGGCTCGAGCCAGGGTTTCTTCGCTTTCGGCGGCGATTCGTCTAATATAGACACGAGGCGATGTTTCTTCGCTCGGCGAGCTTTTCTTCGCTTCGGCGGCGAGTGTATATTTTGAGTTCTTCGCTCGAGCGAGCATTCTGTCGCTCAAGCATGCTTCTGGGTTGCAGACCTGAAGCATTGCATTCTTGTCTCGAGTGAGCTTTTCTTCACTCGAGCGAGCATTTCTTGTGTCTGGTCGCTCGTGCGACCATGTCTTCCTTCGATCGAACTGTTAGGTTTATATAGGTAGCGGCGGGATTTTGGATAGTTTTCATCTGCTTTTGGATTCCAAACCCTAGGTCCGACTTCTCTCTTTCCTACTCATCTTCTCTCTTGGGTTTGATCTATTTAGAGTGCGTTTCTACCCTAGTGGCTTTATTAAAAAGGAAGAGTGGGTCGAGGGCTTCAGTTTAATCTGAACAATCTTGGAGTTGGAGCACTTTGAGTTTGGGTCATCATCTTTGTCTTCTCCTTTTTGAGTTATTTCTTCGAGGTAGGGATTTCCTACTCCAATTTATGAGTTTTGTTCTAAGTTTTGGTATGTTGATATGTTGGGGTATTTTGGTAATTTTGGGAAAAACCCTAAGTGTTTAAATAAATTGAATTGTATATTTAATTTAAGGAAACGTTGGGAAATTAGTTAAATTCATGAAATTGAGGAATTTATTGATTAAATGGGGTAGTTGGTTAATTTAAATCACTCGTCTACCGAATTGTTGATTTATTTATTTCCAGTCTAGAAATAACTGTTTTGGGCTATCGGTGGAGGATAGTCATGATTGTTGTAGACATTGCATGTGGATTAGGGATAACTGAAACTAATCACATTGTTTTAGTCATTAAATTTGTCTGTTGAATTAATACAGACATTATGTGTATTGATTGTGTATTGCATATGTTATGTGCTTACATACATTGTATTGTGTGGGAGGAGATAGGGGATGTACTCCACAGTTTAGGGGAAGATAGGTGATGGACCTCTAAACCGGATTTTGTTTGGGAGGAGATAGGGGTTGACCTCCAGTATCATCACTTTTATGTGTGCTTATTTATAGTGAAGTGTTTTATTGATACATTACTAAAATGTGTATCAAACTGGAAGTATGAAGTGTTTTGATGTGAGCCTGAGTCTCATTTATTATGTTGAGATTGGAAGTAATGTCTTGTGATATACAAATTCCTTTGTTATAGTTTGGCGAGTTGAGCCATATTGGTAAAAAGGAAAAGTTGAATAACTAATGGAAAGTGGCCCGATAATTTGTATTATCCATCTATTGAATGCTATTGCTTTATTCAATGCTTATATTTGGTTTAGTATATTTCTCTTTGAAATTTGTGGCTCACCTATAAGGGACATCATTTTCAAGTCCGGTGATTCACTACCTCCGAGGACTTAGCTTGGAAGGATTTGGACTATGAAGCCTTGTCTTTAGTTATTTGTTTTTATTTGAATTACATGTAAACATTCAAGCCTAGGGCTTTATTTGTTTTGAGTTAGAACTCATGTTTTCGTGTCCAAGTGTTGGCTTGGCAAGATGTAAGCTTTGTAGGGCATTTATTTTGATGTTACATGTAATGTTTTATTTTAGTAATACTCGATGAATGAATTGAGGTTTATTTACTTGAATAATGCATCTCATTATTGTGTATGTTATGGGTTAGTTTTGAGGTAGTGACAGTTGTGTTGGTTAAAGACTCCTTTGAATTGTACCCTCGGTTTGGTTGTATGCAGATGGAATGATGAATGACTTATGAAATGAGAATAAAACAAATTGAGATTTAAAGCTCGGCATGGCATGGTTTTATAAAAAAGTTATAAATGATTTTATCATGGGTATTGGATATGCATATCATACTTATATCTTTGTTAAGATTTATATATTATGGTAAATTGTTTCTACTGAGCTTTGGCTCACCCTATAGGAAAAAGCGTTTGGTGTTGGTGATATGCTTCCTTGGCGTGGCTTGGAGGGATAAAGAGCAAGAGCTTCTCTTTTTGTTGTAATTCTTTTGTATAGCCAAGGGCTTTAAGTGTATTGGACCTAAAGTCCATTTTGTTGTAACCAAGAACCTATTTTGGAAAGTTGTAAGCCTTTAGGGCATTTTATTATTTATTTTGGCTTCGGTTTCTACTCATCTTTGTGATATATGTTGTAGATTCGAGGATAGGCTTATGAATGTATAATTGCATATGTCACTCTCTTGTATAATGGATCTCATGGAATGGAAGGACTTTACACTCTGATTCATATTGTCATTTACTTCTTGTCTTGGTTGGTATGTTGTTTTATTTCGGGGCATTACATTTACCTAATAATGCTTGTATATGAAAAATTATTAAGTGCAATTAAGTCCATTATAATAGACCAATTAATATAAACAAAATTCAAAATATATATATATATATATAAATAGGTTCAATTTTCGGGTTGGTTCATTTTAGGCAAGAACCTAACCAAGAACCAACTCAATCCTATCGATTTGAAGATTTAAAGACCTTGAACCAAACCAATCTACTCAAAAATCACACCAACCCAACCCAAAGAGATTGTTTTGGTTCGATTCTTTAGTTCACTGGATAATTTAAACACCCTTAGGTGCAACCCCCAAGTGAGAAGGGGTTAGGCAAATTTTTTTAGGGCTTAGACAAAATAGGGGTGCAACTTAGGTGGGATTAACCCGAGCAATCTGAGCACAGTCTGAAATTTTTTAGGGTTTGGGCAAAATATTTTTAAATTCAATACGGGCTTGGGCAAAAACATCACAAAATTCGAGCAACCTGAAGTCCGAATTATATATATAAATATTGAATATACAAATAAATTATTAGTCATTAGATGATATTAAATTAATATAGATCTGTGAGACCATGAAATATCCTCTCACATGGATTGTAGAGATCCAACGAAGAAACGAACTTTGTCCTTGTATATCTGCAAAGATGAACATGATCGGCACCACCCAACTGGGGTTGCCGGCCGGAGACACTCCGATGGTAAAGTTAGTCATTTGATTGAAAGAATGAATGCATAAAAATGAAGAGTGTTTGTGTGCTGTGTGGAGCAGAAAGAGATCTCTTTACATTCCATGAGGTGCCTTTCTTTTATAGATGGGGAGTGGGCCGAATAAGCCCAACAGTTGGCCCCCTTGGTAGGCCTTATTTGGATTAGCCCAATAAGCTGATATATATTTTTTCGGCTCCCAATTGCCCCAAAACTTTCATAAATGCGTGGTAGAAGGAATGATAGTTTTTCTTGCCGTTACCCTATTCAAATAAATGTTAGGTCTTTTATAAATAAATATATATTTGTATGAATGCATGTATGTTTGAATGCTTGTACAAATATATGTATATAAAGGAGAGAGATTAAATAAATGATGGTGATCATAGTATGAAATTATATCACATGAGTTCCAAACAAATCATAACGATGGGCCACGGTATTGTTACGCCCGGGCAAGGGTTGTAGGCCGCAGTATTATGACCCCTGGGCAAGGGTGTAGTATATTGCTAAGTGCGAAGGGTGCTTCAAAATATGGACTTTCATGCCGGGCTAGAGATATTTCTATCTGCCAAGCATGAAAATGATTTCCTGAACCAAATAATGTAGATTAAATAAAGTAAATATGTCAGCCAAAAAATGAACCACAGTATTATTACCCCCGGGCGAAGGTGTGGACCTGAGGTATTATAACCCTTGGGCGAGGGTGTAGGCCGCGGTATTCTAACCTCCGGGCGTAGGTGTAGGCCTTTGCTGATGGCGCTCCATGCCGAGTGCAAAGATTACGCTATACTCGGAGACTTTTGCTGATTTTAAGTGGCGATCAAGTGCCAATATTGCAAGGATTTTGAATAATACATCCTGTCAGTGATGGCTTGTGCTGAATGAGGTAGACGTGTTAATCACCAATAATATTGCTCGGCTTGTAAGGAATTGCCAAGTAGATATGAGGCCAACTATTTAATTGTCGAATAAAATTTGGGCCAATTAGCATTGCTCGGTTTGCGTTTAGTCTAATGTAGACTAGCGTTTAGTCCAATGTAGACTTGCCTCATTACTTTCGAATGACAGGTGTTAGTCGGAAGGAATGTAGATTGGACTTGCCCCATTGCCCTATGTTGCGGAGAAGATTCGGCTTTGGTAAAATGATGGCCTTTACAAAATATGCAAACCGCCGATTGCCAAGTGTGTAATGTATTGCCCTAAACTGGCGCTTGCTTGGAGTGGTGTGAAAAGGAGCGAGAGTTTGAAACTCAAGTAAATTCGTTGTAATGTTCGTACCAAGTTAGCCGAGTATGTATGCATCGCAAAGGTACGGAGATGATGATCGAGTGATGTGCTCCAATTGGAAAGCGATAAATTGACTAAGATGTTCCAGTGGGCAGTACATGGCCAAGGTATCGACGTGAATGATCGGGAAAGACAGAGGATTATTTCCTAGCCCCAAGATCCTACTGTTGAAAGTGCATGCTGATCGAGTATGATGTGACCGTTGATTTTGCATTTAATGTTCGATTGGCGATGTATTGAGCTCGATATACTCGAGAATTTGTAGAATTGGACCGTACGGATGTGTTCAGAAGGGTCCAAATAGTTGCAAATGACTATGGGATCGCTATAATTAGACTCCTGATGGCGTAGTTGTAGCCAAAATAGAACTGAGAGCTTAGATCAGCAAGGTGTAATTCAACCACAAAGCATAGGATAATTCCTCTATTAGTTGGCTGGTCGTCTTCTCCAACGAACCATTTCACTTTCTATGCAAACTTTGATCAGCCCGTATGGCCTCGTTTTAGCTCCGATTTTGATGCGGTTTGTAGCGTTGGACTCGTCTCAATGAGGACTTTACATTGGTATGGTCCGAACTTGATTTTGACAATTTTGAAAATTTTAGTTTTCTGAAAATTTGGTCCGTTTCGCAACTACTAGCAACCTTTGATTAGTTCTTGGCTCCTCACAATTAACATGAATCTGCTAGTATTTTTAGATGTGGATTTCGGCAAGCCGAGATGCTAGTTTTATGCCGAGATAGTGGTACCGAGCAAGATTGTGTAGTTTGTCGTCGATATATATATACGTGCCATCTGTGATTATCATTGCCGTTGAGCTGGATGGCGTTATGGCGCCGAGATTTTTGGAAAGCAAACTTGTGCAAATTCAAGTTGATATTCGAATGATTTGCAAGTGAATACTTTCAAGCAGGTTTGCCAAATAAGCAATGTTGCGGTGTAATATTGTCGAATTAGTTGCCGAAGCCGAGATGATAATATGCAAAATTTATAATGTTAAGATGCCGTTGACAAGATGCTGAATTATATGCCGAATAAGTTGCCGAAGTTGAGATGATAATGTGCAGAATTTATAATGTTAAGATGCCATTGATAAGATGCCGAATTATATGCCGAATTGCAGAGTTATGCAATGTTGCGGTTAATTGTTTTGCCGATTAATGTTGTTAGGCGAATAAAGTTGTCGAATACTGTGGCCAATGTTGCTGGATAAAATTGACAATGCATAAAGTTGACAAATAATGTTGTTTAGCCGAATAATGTTCATGCATAATGTTGAATTGCCGAGTAAAGTTGATGCACTGCCGTAATGAATATGCATGGCTCGAATGCCTGATACAAATGTAAAGCTGTCGAACAGCCTTATTGGATTGTCGGACATGTCCATTGTGATTCTAAACCCAACTGATTCAATGGAAAGCCGAGAAACTTGAGTGGTTGGCCGAAGAATGTTGTGTGCTGCTGTCTTTAATAGAATTAGCAGGTGGGAGGCATCATTTCTACTCTAAAGGTATTGAGTCAACAACGTTGTTTGTGTTTTTCGCTTGTTGACAGATCTGGGTCAGCCGCCTCACTGGGTTTGTCTTGCCGAGACATTTGGAAGGAAAATCGCCTTGGCTGACATGCTAAAGCACTTGGTTGGCATGACTCTACCTTTGCTGATAATAGCGCTAGAGAGAGTCGTGGTCGGCCTACAACACCTTGTCTGTGAGTTGAACAAACAAGTCTGATACATATGCAAATATTTGTATCTATGTATATATATACTTGTATCTTTACAAATATAAATATAGCTTTTAGAAATGAGACTTCGAATAACAAGAGAGTTGACGGACAACTCAATAAAAAGTTACTGTTGCTGAATTGGTTAATAGGCAAACCAAATAAAAATAAAGTGCCGAATTAAATTGGCCTTTTAGTTTAGATTACTCGGTCTCATTTGATTACGCCGAGAGGATAGTGGTGCCGATTATCTTAATTAATAAACCAGCCGTTTGGATGCTTCCATTATTTTTTCTCGACAACCTACGCTGGCATGCTTGCCAAAAGACTTTTAGAAAGAGAAAGTAAAGACCCAACTGTGGATTCCATAAAAATTGCTAGTATAGATAGATGTATATCTCAAGAATTAACTATAAAATAAACTCCTGTGAGGCAAAAACTAAATAAACAATCCTGGGGGTGGGTTTGGCCGAGCAACCCTTTTGATAATGTCGAAAAGAAGCTCCCACAAACATAATCTGAAACCCTTTTTTAGAGAGAGAAAATGAAGATGCAAAAGTAAATCCATGAGCATTGTTTTATTATAAAACTTTTCATCAAGATTTACCATGAAAAGAGAAAAGAGTTTCCATGGAGTTTGTAAGTACACACAGATATATGTATACAATTCAAGAATCGATTTTACAGTAATTTTATAATAAATTTCATCAAGGAGAAAATTCAAAGCTTAGCTGTGGCTCGTGATAACCATCAAAGTGTTGTTGAATGTTTACTTACAGTAACATGTTTGTTATGTTCTTCATTGATCTCGTTCAGTCATTCCCACAGACGGCGCCAATTGTGAGGCCATGAAATATCCTCTCACATGGATTGTAGAGATCCAACGAAAAGATGAACTTTGTCCTTGTATATCTGCAAAGATGAACATGATCGACGCCACCTAACCGGGGTTGCCAGCCAGAGACACTTTGATGGTAAAGTTAATCATTTGATTGAAAGAATGAATGTATAAAAATGTAGAGTGTTTGTGTGCTGTGTGGAACAGAGACAGATCCCCTTACATTCCATGAGGTGCATGAGGTGCCTTTCTTTTATAGATGGGGAGTGGGCCGAATAAGCCTAACAGTTGGCCCTTTTGGTAGGCCTTATTTGGGTTAGCCCAATAAGTTGATATATATTTTTTTCTAGCTCTCACAAGATCGTTAGATTATATTGAATATATATTAGGGGTGAGCAACGGATATACCGATCCGCCAAAACCGACCGAACCGAACTGATCCGCCATATTTTGGACGGATGCGTGATGACGAGCGGACGGTTGCGGATTGATTTTCTCCAATCCGCCAATTTGGCGGACGGATGGCGGATTTGAGGTTCATTTGGCCGCAACGGAACCACCAAACCGCGAGCACTCTTAGTAATTTATAAGATTTTGTGTTTTCAATTTATTTAAATATTTTGTTTGTATTTTCAATTGAAAAAGAGTTCAAATATTCTGTTGAAAAAAGTTTTCAACTTTAATATATTTTTTGAATTGAAAAAATAAACGTATTATTTATCTATATTTTTTTTGTTTTTAAATCTAACTCTAAAAGTAATAAATAGAAAATATGATATATGCTGATTGGTTTTTGTTTTCAAAAACATATATAAATGTAATACTGAGACATACAATCTCTACTATTGCTCTCTGTTCATGGCTTTGGTGGTTTGAATTGTTTTTATATTTTAAGAACCACAGATTGTAATACTTTATGTGGATGAGGCATTCTGTGATTGTGATATTCTAAGGTTTCAAACTTTCTTTCTTTGGATGAGACATGTTGTAATTATAATACTTTTTTAAGTCACTGACTGTAATACTCTTTTTTTTTTTTTTTTGAGAGAGTGCACAAGTTGAACTATGTTGAAAATTTATAAAATTTCAAACCGCCAAACCGATTCGCATCCATCCGCCAAACCGCCAATCCGCTCAATCCACATCCGCCGGATTGGCGGACGGATGCGGATTGATTTTCTCCAATCCACCAATCTGGCGGACGGATGATGATTGGAAGTTCGTGGCACAAACCAGCGCCCACCCTAATATATATTATATACTTAAGTAGTACAACACAAAAAAATATATATTTATTTTTTCACTTATAAATTATAATGACCATCATAACGACATCTCTCTTACATTATATAAATTATTTTGATGTTGTTAATGATTTTATAAAAAAAAAATTATAAATATAGTCTAATTTTAACAAATTAATTAACTTAGTTGAACTAAAAAAAGGGTGCTCAGGTGATAAATCTAATTTTGAATTTTCTTTGCCTAAAGGTAGGGCTGCAAATGAATCGAGCTATTCGTGAACAAGCTCCAGTTCGGCTCGGTAAGAGCTCATTCGAACTTGGTTCATTAAATTTTTTTTGCATTTGAGTCCGAGCTCGGGCTCGTTAAATTTTTAATAAACAATCCCAAACATTCTAAAGCTCGGCTCGTTTAAAATTTATTATTTATATATTAAATAATGTAAAAATAAGATAAATATGTTGTTTATATATTTAAAAAAACTATAAATGTAAATAATAGTTAACTATAGATAGTATATTTATATAATAGTGGTAGTAGATATTATTATTTTGGTAAATTGAATTTTTTTTAGTATGTTTATACATATTGTATATATAATTGTATAATCAAAATTTTAATTGTAACTTTAGTATCATACAAAAGTATGAATTTATAAATTTTTTGGCTCGTTAAGGCTCGTGAACAGGCTCGAGCTCGAGTCAAGCCTAAGCCAACTCGGCTTAAGCTCGGTTCGTTAAATTTTTATTGAGCTCGAGCTCGAGCTCGTTAAAATCTTAATAAATAAGCCCAAACATACTAAAGCTTGGCTCTACTCGGCTCGACTCGGCTCAGCTTGTTTGCAACCCTACCTAAAGGTCCACAACTCCTAATTAAACCATTCTCTCTCTCTCTCTCTCTCTCTCTCTCTCTCTCTCTCTCCGCAACTCATCTCCACTCCCTCTCTCACCACCACTTTCCTTCACCTTCCACTGCTCCACCACCACCACCACCACTACTTCTGCCACCGCCATTCTCTTCTCTCTCCTCTCTACCTCCTCCATCAATGCCAATACCACCATAATAGAGCCATCACGATCGATTACTTTTACTCTAGCGCAATCGTCGACAACGTCTTTTCCGTCTCCTACATAGTCATCAGCCGCTCACTCCTCATCCACTTCCTCTCTATCTTTTTCTCTCTCTCTTAAACACCCACCGCGTCGTTGTCTGGACTCTGTTGCCGCCTCATATCTGGTTGTTTTGCCTCCTCACCGCAGTGGATTTGATATCAGATTCCGAACCCAAGCCCACCGGTTGTGGTCGTCGAAGGGCAAGTTGTGGTCGAGAAACAGGGCAGTGGACGGCAACAGAAAGTTAGTCTTGGCTTTAGAACCTTTAAGGGAGCGAGCAACGCCGTCATAAGCCAATGTGGCTTCTTTGGGAGTGTCGTCTTTACCTTTTCAGAGTCGTGGCTGCTCAATTTAATTTAATTTAATTTGTTTTTTTGTTTTTGGATATGATGATTGATGAATGAAGAGTTAAAGGATTTTATGGTAGTTATTTGTAGGGGAGGTTCAATGTGGGGATGCTTCGACGAAGGGTTTATCATCGTCATCGGCGATTGTAAAGTTGGGGTCAGATCTGAGTACGTTCAGTAGAACCTACAAAGCTCTACAGATAGGAATTTCGTAGTTCTTGCAGTTAGGAGAATCTGTGCTCTTTGTCATTTTCTCGATCTCTTTCTCTCTATCACTCTTTTTGTGTCTGAGTTAGCTAGCATGCGTTTGCTTTGATCTATATATATGTTAAACAGATAAGAAAGAGGTTGGTGCTTTGATCTATTTGATTAAGTCCAAAAGCATGTCCTTATATCTGTGTGCATGTTCAACAAATAAGAAAATGTTCAACAGATAGAAAAAAATAAGTTAAAAAAAATCAACAGATAAGAAAATGTTTAATCTGTGCTTTTTGCTTCGATTTGTTTGAGCAAATAGAAAAAATAAGTTATAAAAATTCAACAGATAAAAAAAATATTTCAATAGATAGTTAAAAAAACTGAATAGATTATCGACTTGGTAATGGGAAATTTCAACATATAGCAAACAAAATGAAAAGATAGGGGGGAAAATTGAGCAAATTGTCAAAAAAAGTCAACAAATAAAAAAAAAGTAAACAGATAAATTAAGGGATAAAATTAAAAATGAAATGTCCTCCAAAACTAACAAAAATACTTCTCACCAAACTGTAACGCCCCAACCCTTCATATGTCATTGATATTGTCTGCTTTGGGCCACGCCCGCATGGATTTGTTCTACCCAGTGGGTCACCCATCCCAGAACTACTCGGTCAGCACTTAACGGGGAGTTCAGTGAGGATTCACCACCCGGGAAAAGGCCTTGATGCTACATAAGGGTTCATATTTTTACTTTTATAGCCCAAGAACTCCCCCTTCATTCCCGATGTGGGACACCGAGACCTTACAATCAACCCCCCTTAGGGCTGCATGTCTCCGTGCAGTAGCCTGCCAGCTCACAAGCCCACCTATATGCACCAAGAGGCGCTAGGGACCCACACTCAGTACTCCGGAGAGTCGGCTCTGATACCATTTGTAACGCACCAACCTTTCACATGTCATCGATATTGTCCGCTTTGGGCCACGCCCGCACGGATTTGTTTTTCCTAGTGGGTTAAATCCCAGAACTACTTCAGCCTAAGCACGCTTAATTGGGGAGTTTTGCTAGGGATTTCACCACTCGAAAAAAGGCCTCGATGTTATATAAAGGACCAAATTTTTATTTTTATAGCCCACGAACTCCCCCTCCATTCCCGATATAGCATCGAGTCCTTTTCTCGGGTGGTGAAATCCCTAGCAGAACACCCCAGTTAAGCATGCTTAGGCTGGAGTAGTGCTGGAATGGGTGACCCACTAGGAAGAACAAATTCGTGCGGGTGTGGCCTAAAGCGGACAATATCAATGACGTGTGAAGGGTTGGTGCATTACAAGTGGTATTAGAGCCGACTCTCCGAAGTACTGAGTATGGGCCCCTAGCGTCTCTCGGTGCATATAGGCGGGCTTGTAAGCTGGCAAGCTACTGCATGAGGACGTGCAACCCTAAAGGGGTGGATTGTAAGGTCTCAGTGTCTCACATCGGGAATAGAAGGGGAGTTCTTAGGCTATAAAATTAAAAATCTGGACCTCTATATAGCATCAAGGCCTTTTCCCGGGTGGTGAAATCCCTGCCAGAACTCCCTAGTTAAGCGTGCTTAGGCTGGAGTAGTTCTGGGATGGGTGACCCACTAGGAAAAACAAATCTGTGCAGGCGTGGCCTAAAGCAAACAATATCGATGACGTGTGAGGGGTTGACCCACCGAGAAGAACAAATCCATGCGGGCATGACCTAAAGCGAACAATATCAATGACGTGTGAAGGGTTGGGGCATTACACAAACTATTTTACAAAGAGTGGATCTCTTGCCAACAAAAAATATCCACTAGACCTAATGTCTTATATCCTCTTTAAATTGGATTTATCACCAATTTTCTCCTTAAAAAATGGAGGGAAAAAAATATAAAAAATTATGTGCAATTCAGGTTTAACTTGGGTCGGGATTGAGCAGACAACCTCGGGTTACAATTCAGGTTTGAGTAAGCTTAGGCAGCTCTCAGCATAACCTGGATTGGGTTTAAACAACCTCTCAACCCGTCCGAACCCATTCGAATTGCACCCCTAACTAAAAGAAAAATTAGTGTAATTATGTTAAATTTGTGAGGTTAGCTGTATTTTTTCGAATTTCATTGTCTAAATTTTTTTAAAAAAAAATTATACAAACAAATTTAAAGAAAACTTTTTTTTTATTTAAACGCCATGAAAATATGCTCTAAAATATTATTACTAGACCTGTAAACTCAAATTCTCAGGTAACCAGTTGTGGACCTACTTTACCAAGAACTTGTGGCAAGAAATTTATAGTAATTAGATGCGAATAATGCTATATGTACCAATTAATGTACCAATTAGTACACTAACAGATGATGTGGTATAATTTTAGAGATTTTGGATATTTGTAATTTGTATAATAGGTAGAGTCAGTAATAATGACATAACACTAGTTGATACATTGGTGTATACATTAACTAGTGGTAAACTCGTGCTATGCATGAGACTGATTTAATAACGTGTAAATTTTTTAATAATGCATTAAGTTCTAATTTAAATCATAAAATTATAATCATAATGCATATAGATCATCTTCTCAAATTTCATAAGTAAAGACAATAATACTTCAAAACAAATATTCACAAAATGTTATAATCATCCAACTGATATATTATTCTTCAAATAATAAACTTGATTTCTAATTAATGAAATTAACAACAAATATGATGTTTCTCAATAAACCTAATGTTTAAAACATATATATTCTAAATAATTAATAATAAACTGAATGTCAAAAATCAAATCTATCTATATTTGATAAATTAAAACTCAATAAATATTGCTCATCATGTCCAAATGTCCCAAAAAGTACCTGTTAGAAAATAAAATAAAATAAAATAAAGAAAAAGAAGAAAAATGTTATCATTTTTTACATACAAATAAACTTAAATAATAAAAAAATGGATATATTACCTTATGAGGAGTGTTGATTTAATTGTTCTCATTTTTGTGTTGTTGCTTCACTTTATTCTCTTCACAACTATTGTTTTGTTATTGTTGTTGTTGTTCCACTTTATTATTTTCATTACTAATGAGTTGCTCCACTTCATCCGATACTTGTAAACAAATCATATAATTTTCATTTTCCTCCAACGTAGCTATCAAATGCTCTCATGTCTGGAAAGTCTTTTTTATTTATTTATTTATTTTTATTATGAATACCTTGTATAGGCCATGAGGTTGGAAATGTGTTAACTATAGCATAAACTAATATTGTAATGTGGAGCTAAAAACCTTTTTTCATAAGCTTATAAAACACTTGCTCTTTATATAACATATGCTCTTGTACTGTTAAATTTGGAGTCATCCGCTCTTACTCAAGTTCAATCCATAGAGCATAGACTTCACGCTCCTCTTCCATTAAGCATCCATTAAGTCCAAGGCATCTTTGATTTTATGATTTTGAAAAATTGTTCCCTTTACTTTATTCTAGCTCGATGGTAGAAGGTCTAATATTGTTTCCATCAAAAAATTTTCACTTATTTTTTTTCCTAATTTTTGCATTGCTAGACATATTTTGATTTTCCAATCAACAATATTTTCTACTAGTAAACCCTCTTTATGTGGTACAGTTTGAAATTCATTTATGGCATTTTACATGGCCAAACGATGGCTACGACACAAATTTAGAGGAGGCCGCATATTTATATGCATAATGAATTTAACACATTTGACATACAATTACATAAAGAATAAGATAAGCAAGCTCGATTGTAACGCCCCCAAAACAATATAATAAATCCAACTCACAAGCGGAAGAACAACAGAAATAAATACTTTCATTCATCTGAATTCGTTTACAAAGGATAATACATACAATATACATTCATAAGGGTACATCCTGAATCTATAGCATGTAATACCAGTTAATGATCAACAAAATAAATGCCCTACGGGCTTACATCTTTCCAAGTCATTGCTTGGTTACAACAAAAGAGAGTCATAAGCTCTGTACATATAAAGCCCTAGGCTTGAATAAACATTAAATACAAAATATCATAAAAAGAGCCTTCGGCTCCAAGGTCATTCCAAGCTACGTCCTTGGAGAAGGCATGTCACCGGTACTTGAAAATGGTTTCCCAAAGTAGGGTGAGCCCAAACCCAGTAGAAACAATCTAACACATTGTATGAGAATTAACAAGATATAAGTATGATGCACATTCTCATTGTCTTACAACAAAATCTTTATAACTTTCTCCAAAACCATGGTATGCCAAACTTACATTTCATTCCATTCATTTTAGTTCAATAGATACATCCACTACATTTAATCCACTCAACAGATGATACACCTCACAGGTTTCCAACAAATTAAAATCATCACACAATACATTCTCTTCTATTTTCCATTTTACGGAAATTTCGTCCCCAGGAATCGGTACCCATGTATACAAATAGTTTTTGGGACTTTCACCCTAGATACACAGGCAAACTTAGTTCAATGGAGTTTATCCCCTTTCTTCTCCTCAAAACATGGAGTACATCCCCTTTCTCCTTCCCAATATCATATATATACAATGTATATCATTCATAATCATATTCAATGATAATGGTTAAAAGATTAGTTTCAATTCGCCTAATCCACATGCAATGTCTACAACAATTATGGTTATCCTCCACCAATAACCCAAAGCAGTTATCTCTAAACAGATGTACAATCTCTATAACAGATAAATCATCAAATTTCCATAGGTGAGTGATTAAGCAAATCCAACAACACCATTCATGTACACAACTTCTCAATTTCACATTCCCCATGCCAATTTCATTATTTGTACAAAATAATTATTCAAGACATTTTAATGCAAAACTCCTTATTTTCCAAATATTAACCCAAAGGCCAAAACCAACTATTTTGACACAAAATAACCTTACATCCAAACCCCATAGTCATTTATACAACACCCACATAGAAACCCCTCTTTTCAAACTTGAACCCAAACCCTAGGTTTGCTCAAAGCATCCTAAATCCCACCATTTTCACCAAACGACCTATAACTAAGTTAAAAACTATATTAAAATGTAGAAAATCCCTACCTCAAGTTTAGAAGACCAAATGAGCAAGCTCGAAACTCCAATGATACCGAAATCAAACTCCAATCGGATCAAAAGGAAGTTCTAAAGATGCTCTACCCTTTTTCCAAAGACACTAGAGTGAATAGATCAATGGATCTAGGAGAAAATGTATAGAGAGAAGAGTATTTTAGAGAGAAAGAGGGTCTCACTTTAGAGCTTTTGGAGGAAAAGGTCTGAAAAAGTGTTGTAAAAAGTCATTTTCACGATCGATATCGCACAATCCACTCGAGTGCAAGAGTTGACACTTTCGAGCGTCGGACACAATAAGTTGTTCGCTCGAGCCGCAGAATATACACCTCCGATGCCTAGCGGACAAACCGCTTGGCGCAAGAAAGGCCGTTCGAGCGCCAACCCGCTCGAGCGTAGGAAACGCCGCTCGAGCGTGGAAAACACCCCTCTAGTACTTTTTGCAGACGTGCAAAGTACTAAGAGTTTGCAAATCTCGCTTGAGCATAAGAAAGGCCGCTCGAGCGGAGGACCAAAATTATAGGCAACACAAGGTTTGAAAACCAAGCAACCAACCTATTCCAAACACACTCAACACGTCCAAATAACCAAATTTAAGGAGGAATAAAGAGCAACAGACAATGAACAACATTCAAAGACCATAAACCCGAGTCCGGACTACCACAAGTGTCGGGTCAAAACCGAGATCGCTATATTGATGGTACCTAGAATACAAAAGATAAAGAGTAAAAAATCCCAATAAGTATCCTTATTTATTGTAGATATATAAAAATTAAAAAATTAAAAAAATTAAATCTACTATATAACATCCATCTATTGAGGAGCTAATGGAACTTTTTGTAAGGAAAATTATAACACAATAATTTTAAAATAAGAAAAAGATAACGTAATCAAATTATTGTTGTACATGGAAAAAAAAAAAACACAATGGAAAAAGAGGATTCTATTTTGATTTATTATTAGATTTATTTTGAGATTTTTAAATTACAAAATAAACACAAAACGGTGTCTTTTGTGGATTTGTATTAGATTTTACATGATAGACATCCAATTGAGTGAATTGTGGATGATGGATATGCATGAGCAAATTGTATGAATAAGACTTGTGGTTTTTTTTTTTTTTTTTTTTTTTTTATAAAAAATGTGATAGACATTGGATATTTATAATTTGTATATATGTTTTAAAATTATTTAAGTTGCAGATATTCAAGAGTTTTTTTTTTTTTTTTTTTATAAATAATATGATAGACATTGGATATTTGTAATTTATATATAGATATATATTTTGTGGGTTTATATTTTTATTATTCATTTATTTAAGTCATTATGTGATATCTAAGTTCTGAGATAATTGTGATTTTTTTTAAAAATAACATGATAGACATTGGATAGATATTTGTAGGTTTATGTTTTTTTTTTTTTTTTTTTTTTTTTATGAATTTGTTTAATTGAGAGTGAGATTTAATTTAATTTATTTAAGTTATGTGATGGACATTTGATTTTCTTGGATTTTAGGTGAACTACTTTTGATATGAAAATGGGAGGATTTATAAAAGTCGAAGAGAGAAGCTTATAATTTCTTGCTTGCATCTTATAGGAATATTGTAGATGCTATCTTTGGTGGATTTGTTTGTTGTGTACTTTGCTCTCTTTGCAACAGTGGCGAGATAGGAGATATTCACTTGATTGCATGACCTTTCATCCTCTATATTTGATTCTTGCTGTCAACTTTTGCTTATGCATATCTCAATGACTATTTTTTTGAAGTGATTCACTTATTCTTTTGAATAGGTTCCTCTTACTAATGAATTCATTACTAATGGTGCTCCTCTTGCCAGGTTACATATCCAACATCTCGTCAACATGCCACTTGGTCCTTGGATGACTTGCCAAGAACAGTAGCTTGTACCATGCATCAAGGATCTGCTGTCACCAGCATGGATTTTCATCCTTCTCATCACACATTGCTTCTTGGTATGATGGTCTTTGATAAATGATTTGAACATACCACCTATGATTTCAATGGTTGAGCTCCTGCTAAATAAATATACGAGTTCTTCCTTTTCTTTCCTTTGTTTGACGTAGATTCTCTTTTAAGCGATTGGTTACACTCTTTGGTGAAATAACGCTTTGGGAAGTGGGGATGCGATATAAATTGGTTTCAAAGCCATTCAAGATATGGGACATGGCAAATTGTTATATGCCTTTTCAGGTTCCTTTTCTTCCTTTTCTTTCCTTGTTGCTTGTTATCTTAGCATTCTATGATGTGATATATACCTATGATATGAGATATCTATGTAGGTTGTAAACAACATGTATAAATTAATTGTGACAAGATTATTTCTTGCTTGATTTGGAGACATTTATAATACTAATCGTCAACTAGCTGTTGTCAAATATTAATTTTTTTTTGTTTAAAATTCACATTTGGAATGTTGAGATCAAAGTGATAATTTGGAAAAGAAGTCTCCAATTGATGTTAACATGCAGGAACCCTGATCTTTGTGTGTTGGACATTTATAATACTAATCTTCTGTAAGTTGATAAGTTTGCCCTGGCTTTGCAGGAAGCTGGGTGCTTTTCTGTTGTTCTGAAATGTGTGCTTGCACCTATTGTTGTTGCTGCTGCTGCAACATCTGCTCTTCGAATCCCTACCATTGGTATTGGGGCAGGGACTTTCTGTAGTGGCCAAGTTAATTGATTCTTTAGCTTTCTCTAGTACTCCTAATAATGAATTAAACTTGATTGGCTTGTGTTGTATATAATCTTTTTGCTTTCATTTGTACATATAATTTGCTATTTGATCTTGTAATTTGCTTTCCAAGTACTAAAATGGGCATTTTAATGATATCGTGTGTTCATATATTGAGTTTACTCATATAATAAACTTTGAATTTTCTCTCTCTCTCTCTCTCTCTCTCTCTATATATATATATATATTAAAAATAACCTTCTACGACATATAAAATTATGTCATGAAAAGTGTAAAGATTTATGACATGTAAGAAAATGCCGTAAAAGATTATATACGGCATACAAAGTATGTCATAAATATATTAAAAATGACCTTCTATGGCATACAAAATTATGTCGTGAAAAGTGTGATGATTTATGACATGCAAGAAAATGTCGTAAAATATTAAATACAGCATACAAAGTATGCTATAAATATATTAAAAATAACCTTCTACGGCATGCAAAATTATGTCATGAAAAGTATGATGATTTATGGCATGACAAAAATGTCGTAAAAAATTATATACGACATATAAAGTATGTCATTGATGTTTAATTTATTACTTTTTACAACTTTACCTACATGCCGTAAATGATGCTTAACTTTCCACGGCATGTCATATAACGGCATTTTTGTGCACGCCGTGAAAGAGTTTTTCCGGCATACATTGCAAGTCATAAAAATTCAATTTTGTTGTAGTGTATCAACACTGTTATATGAGAAGAAACAAATCAAATCTGATTAAATTGAAGAACAAATGCAAACCACAAATTAAAAAGCAAATAAGCCCAAACCATGCAAAATGCAATAATGGAGAAGATGAAAAGATGTGTAGATGAACTAAAAAATATTGAGAAAAAGAAATATATACACACAAAAGTAATAAACACTGGAAAAATGCATATAAAGTAAGAAATAATATTATAAGTATAAAAATGGAGGAGATGAAAAGATGTGTAGATGAACGGAAAAAAAAAAAAAAACAAATCGAATCTCATTAAGATGTGTAGATTAATTGAAAAATATTGAGAAAAAGAAATATGTATACACAAATAATAAACACTGAAAAAAATGCATATAAAATAAGAAATAATATTAGGAGCATAAAAATGGAGAAGATGAAAAGATGTGTAGATAAATTGCAAAATATTGGGAAAAAGAAATATATATACTCAAAGATATAAAGCAAGAAATAATATTACACCGACTTTGTAATGATTTTCGCAAATCATCAAACTTAGAAAATGTAACAATGGAGAAGATAATATGATTTTCGCAGATCATCAAACTTGCAAAATGTGATAATGCAGAAGATGAGTTATTCTAAGAAAAGATGGGTAGATGAAAGAAAAAAAGATGGGTAGATAAAAGAGAATGATTGAATTTGACTAAAATATGAAATAAACTGAATACAAAAACGTGTGTGTAGGAATTGTAGGTGATGGATATGGATGAATATAAATGTGGGAGTTGTTGTGGGTGATGGATATAGATGAATATTGATATAAATAAATATTTTATTATTTTATATTTTATTATAGGGAGAGAGAGTGAGAAAGCTTGAATAATAGGAAGGGAAGTGAAGGGAGGTGCCACGTATTTTTTTTTATTTTTCTAAAATTATGAGAATTTAGGAATAGATTTTTGGAGCCTTTGAAGAAAACACTACATTTGGTTTTATATATATATATATATATATAATGTAGATAGATTAATGCATATAGCACTACCGATTAGATGCTGCGGACTTGACATTATTGGGGCCCTCATGTCATTTTTACAAACTTTAATAAATTATGGAGTGTTCAAGGAAGCAAGACGTTTTTCTTGGAATTGACAAGTCATTCACTATCATTGTCAATAGAGTTATGTTAGGGACCCCAAATAAATTATCAAAATTTTTATCAAATCTTTTACATGGGTATGGGACCCACACATATGTGATTTGTGTAAGTCTCACATTTATGTGAGAGGTTTGGTTGAAAATTTAGTAATTCATTTGGAATCCATAGCATTTTCCTTATCGATATGGCGGATGGTGGCACTAAAATTGCAGTCAATAGGTCTTTGTTTTTGTTTTTTTAACACCACAAAAAAACGCTGGGGTATCATACCATTTATGAGTCTTAATTTCAGAAAAATTGGTTGTTGATCAAATTTAATGTAATTTAAAAGAAGAAATCCACCACCAAAATAAACGGTGAATGCATAAAACATTTATGAGTCTTAATTTCGGAAAAATTAGTTGTTGATCAAATTTAATTTAATTTAAAAGAATGGACCCACCACCAAAATAAACGGGGAATGCATAAAACATTTATGAGTCTTAATTTTGGAAAAATTGATTGTTGATCAAATTTAATTTAATTTAAAAGAAGGGACCATCACCAAAATAAATGGGGAATGCATAAAACATTTATGAGTCTTAATTTTGGAAAAGTTGGTTGTTGATCAAATTTAATCTAATTTAAAAGAAGGGACCCATCACCAAAATAAACGGAGAATGCATAAATTCTCAGTACATGAGGCAGAGCCACAAACAAAGTACAATATGATCAATTTCACCAAATAAATGGAACGCTAATTGTGCCTCCCAGAAATCAAGCCCTACCCATCTGTGTAAAAGACCAGCGCATTTCCACCTCACCATCACTCTTGATGGTGTCAACAAGTTGTTGAATCACGTTAATGCGTCGTTAGAGGTCAATCCCCCAATGATTGGTAGCTAGAAAATTGTGGTGGTGACGGCGAATAGCTGTGGGTGGTGACTAAACATGGTGAAAGGAGAAAGATTGAAAATTTATTTTGAAGATAAACAACTTTTTTTTTTGCATTTTCAATTTTTTTTCTTAAATAGATTGTAATTTTATGAAAATGAAAACATAAAAACAAAAATATATCAAAACAATTTTTTTTTAAATTATAAAAAATAAAAATAAAAACAAAAAACAAAGTATAAGGAACGACCAAATAAAGGTGCTCTTGCCCGTGTCACGGTTTACCACCCCTTCTACACGCTAAATGTGAAAGATTGGCTTTGTTTTGATTTAGTTTTTGAATCATGATTTGAGTTGTATTTTAAGTTTTGAATTTTTAAAATAAATTTTGAAAAGAGAAAATTTGTTTGAAAAAAGTTTTGAGTTTTGAATTATATTTTGAAATTACTTTAGGTTTATTTTTTTAAAAAATTTAAAAAAAAATTTTGAGGGTAAATATTTTTTATTTTAAATATATTTTTTTAATTGGCGCTGTATTTATTACATTTGTGTGTTGTTTTTTTAAAATATTTTAAATATTTAAAAATTTTAATTTTTTATTTTAAATATATAATTTTTAAAAAATATTTTGTTTAAAAATTTTATTTTATTTTTAAATATTTCATTTTTTTATTTTCTTTAATTATATAATGTTTTCCATATATATCTAAATCATAACAAATTATTTGACCAATACTTACAAAAATAACAAAATATTTTTTAGAAAAAATATATAATTAAAAATTATTTTTATTCAAAAATAAAAATAACAAAAATATTTTTTGAAGAAAATAATTTGTCAAAAAATTTTAAAAATAATTTTAAAAAACAAAACCAAAAAATATATTTTTAGATTTTTTTTAAAAAATAATGTTTTGAATATAGTTTGGTTATATATTTTGAAAAGAGTTATGAAATTGAATTTTGAAAATTTTATTTGATTATAAGTTTTAGAAAGAATTTTAATTTTTTTTTATTCAAATCATGATTCTAAATTTTCACCAAACGCTACCTTACTAGAAAGAATATCAAACAAATAACGATTGATGTATGTGTGACCTAAGCAATTCATGAAACACGTTAGAAACTTGCAATTTTAGATTTGTAAATTTATGTACAATAATATAGTAGGTGAATTTGGTCCTATATAGTTAATGTGTGACAAATTGATGGTTAACATTAATATTATTGTGTATCAGATTAAAAGAAAAAATTTAGGGATCTCAAATTGGGGCCTATTACGGGTTTCACTTTGATAATTCAAACTATTCATTTTTTATATCACATCGTGTTGATTATTTATGAAAAAAAAATAAAATCAATCCGATAACTGTAACGACATTTGTTTATGACATTTATTTGAATAAAAATGAACAATAAATATCATTTAAAAATTGAACCATCTATTTTTTGAGAAACAAATACAACAAAATAACATAACTACGGTTATTGGATCGACTTCATTGTTTTTGGTGATAACAATTTCAACAATGTTACATCCCCTAATTTGTTATCCCTAAATAAACCCTAATGATGTAGCATTGAGGTTAGAATCTACATTATGAAAAGTTTGACAAATCAAAATTTGACACATTTCAGACACATTATTACGAGTATTTTTAGGGTTTGATAAATTAGATGTCCCAAATATTTTCTAACATTTTTCAATAGCCTCCTAAAAAAAATGCCTGAAACACTTAATTTATCACCCCTAATAATGAGTCTGACAAGTGTCAAATTTTGATTTGTCAAATATTTCATCACATAGGGTCTAACCTCAATGCCACATCATTAGAGGTTATTTAAGGGTGATAAATTAAAAGGATGTGACATTATTGCTCCTATAATTGTTGGAAAAATATCTTTGTGAATATGTTTGGTTTTAATTTCAGAATTTGTTTTATGCAAATACAAAAGTTAGTTTGATAAAAAATAAACAATAAAATGATACCTTTAAATTTTTAAAATTATTTTCATTCCAAAATAAAGGTAACAATACATGAAAATGAGTGTTTTTGATCTATTACTTTTTTCTTTAAATTAATTTTTAGTTTTTGTGTGAGTGATTTTCTGACCACACTGCCAACTCAGTATTCAGCCGGAGAGCACTGGCAGAATAGATGGCACTTGGCTGACCTGTAACAGAAAGAGAAGAATCCCACGGTGGTTCGCCACCCGGGGGTACTCCGACGATCAAGTCAGTACTCAATATCTCTCAAAGATAATCAAGTATTCAACTCACAAGCTTGAGTATAAAAAACACCCCTTTGA
Source organism: Camellia lanceoleosa (assembly GCA_025200525.1). NCBI lineage: Eukaryota > Viridiplantae > Streptophyta > Magnoliopsida > Ericales > Theaceae > Camellia > Camellia lanceoleosa. The sequence goes on from CM045761.1 coordinate 152,124,037, forward strand.
CCCATGGGGGTGCCTCTCTTTTATGGCCATTACAATCCTAGTCCCAATAGGAGCCTAACTCTGATGGACTCAGAATTATTGCTAACCTGGAACTCCCAATGGGTTTAGGACAAGATCTCTCCAAGAGTTTTACCATTATCCAAACTGAAGTCCCCTCCCAATCTGGGACTCCTGTTCCTCTATCCGCTTATCCCGGATTCCGATATCCTCGGAGATTACCTCGGTAACCCCGAGATTACCTCGGCATAATTACCACGACACGTGGAACCTCGGCTTACACGTCGGCGTCACCATGCCACGTGTTGGTACTCAAAAATATATCCCCACAATTGCCCCCTAGGTTCTATTATCTCGGCATTCTGAGGTGATGGAACCTACACCGTTTAGTTCTTTTCAGTACGTCGGCACAAAAAATTCTGTAGCCGAGATCATTCTCTTTAAGCCGACATGTCTTCTTTCAAGAGCAAGAATTCGAATGAACTCTCCTATACGCATGAGCTGTCATGCATCACTTTTCAATAAAGGGGCTGGAGATGATTATCTTATCGCTTCTGGAAACTGGGAATTTGGTCCAGACGAAGAAGTCCATCTCTTCCCTCTCCCCCGAACAGTAAAAGAGGGCAAGGGTAAGAGCCCAACGCCAATTTACTTAGCTGTTGTCTTTTTTTTTAAGTCTTTAAAAGATTTTATTTGTTTCTGATGTTGTGTTCTTTTTGCAGACGTTCGCAAGCCCCCCAAGGATTTTCGTCAGTCTTATTTCCTTGGAAAAGATTTAAATAAGCTTTTGGACCTTCCTGTCCAAAAGCGAAAAGCTCCACTCCTACTGAATTTTATCCCCTCCTATAAATCCACTTTGCCCGACGCCCCAAGAAAGAAGAAAAAGAGCCTTTCTTCACCTACTGTTCAAGCTGCTTCTTCATCCCGGACAGATCAGGGATCCACATCTGACCCAACCAATCAACCTTCCACCTCGGCACCATTCTTGGTACCCATTCCTGAGAGAAAACGCCGACGTAGACTTGTTAAAACAGCCGAAATGGTGCGCCCAAAGCCTGTTGTGCAAGATTTTCCGCCGACCTCGATCGATCTTGTGTTGTTCGGCTCAAACAGATTCTTCCGCCAAAACCAAAGAACTAAGAAAGCTCACCAAAGAACAAAGCAAGCGAAATTTGGTGAGGCCATTCCTATCTCCCAATGGTGAGAGCAAGAAGACCGTTTCTACCGGTCAAAAGGTCTCACGAGACTCAACCCTCGAGTCCCAAAAATTGAAAAAGCGAGGTCTTCTTCATGAAAACTTCAAAGTCCAAGATACCAAATGTCCCTTGGGCCCCAATTCACTTTGGAAGACAGCCAATAATGGCGAATGAGAGTGCCGACATAAATGTCGGCGTGGCTCTCAAGATCTTTTACCGTATACTGGTGATTTGGAGTGAAATCTTTGGAAATAGTGAGTATGAGAACTACGCTTTAATGCTCCAACACTCGGTTCAAGTAAGTGCTTGATTTAGTACTCGTCCTTTCTTTTTGTTTCATACTTTGAATTTTTTCTAACACTTCTATTTTCTCGTCAGTCGTCCAAGACGCCCATTCCTTTTCAATGCAGTCATTTGAAAATCGAGAAAAGTTGGCCGAGATGAAGAGGGAGTTTTCTTCCCTTCAAAAGATAAACAAAAATCTTCAAGCCAAGATGAAAACGTTGGAGGACCAGGCTGAGGCCGCTATCCAAGCCCAACAGTTAGCCGAAGAAAAGGCTGAATTGGCCGAGGCTATAAAGACGGTGGCTGAAGCCCAAAAGAAAGAAGCCGAGGAAAAGCAAATGAGAAGGAACTCCAGGAGGCTTTGGCTACCAAAGATGCTGAGATCAAGGCGGCTGATGATAAGGCATACGCCCAAGGCATGGCCGACGTTACTGAGGAATACAAACTTCAAGTCAGGCAGGCATGCAACAGGGGCTTCTCCCTTGGTTGGATGTCTCTTGTCAAGAAGCTTAATATCTCAGATGACTCGCCATTGCGTAAGGCGGATGCTATTACTCTGCCATTCCCTCCTCCTCCACCTCCAAGTCAACCTGAAGACGAGGAGGAATCCGAGTCTGAAGCCGACGATGATGATAGTGCTCTAGTAAGGAAGCCCAAGGATAGCAATGAGACCAAGTCTCTTCCCCATGGTGATCAAGTCTTTGACTTGACTAATGAGGAAGATGAGGAGGTCATTAAAGAGGCCACTCCTGAACAAGCATTATCTGATGTCCCCTTGGTTGAAAAAAGTCTTGATCAAACAGTCGCGAAAATTGACGCCGAGATCGCGGCAGAAAAAGACGCTGAGGTTATAGAGAAGGATGTCGAGGTTATGGAGAAGGATGCCGAGGTGGTTCTCCCAGAGCCCTCTGAGGTCCTAGCCCAGTCATCCGCTAATGCTGAAGCAGATTGAATGTCTTTTGTTCTTTTTTCTTTCTTTTGTACTTTTGTTTGCTGAACAATGTAAGCTTCCTCTTTATGGTTGATGTGCCTTTCTTGTGAACAATGTAAGCTTTTGCTAGGCCATAGTGCCTTAATGATATACAACTGCAATTGTTTTTCTCTGAATACTTCAGTCTTTAATTTCTTCTTATTGCTTTTGTGTGGCTTTATACTTAGAATATTTTGCATGATCTTCATAATTCTTCCTCTGTATAATCTTCTCGGGTTACATACCTCGGGTATAATAACTGCAAGTTTTTACTTCGGCAAGATACTGACCTGCAATCTTTTCATAAATTTCAACAAGTATAAAATATATACCTTTCAATGTAAACTTTGCAAACTTGCAATAAATATATAAACAGTAATTTCACTCTAACCTACTTGTAAATTGCTACAAATTTCAACAAGGACTAACATATACAGTAAACTTTTCTCAAGTTATAACAAGTGTTAAACAGTGATCTACTTGTAAATTGCTACAAATTTCAACAAGGGTTTAAACAATATACTTAGCTTTTACCTTAACCTGTAAATTGCTGTAAATTTTAACAGATGATCATATGTCGGCTTAACTTCAATTTGTAAATTGCTACAAATTTCAACAAGTGTTAAGCTTTTTTTTTTTATTTAGCCAACCACTAGTTTGCCATAAGTCTGTAAGTAATAACATCGGCTTCACTTCGACTTGTAAATTGCTACAAATTTCAACAAGTGAAGAGAAACAAATATCTCGGCTTAACTTCAATCTTGTAAATTGTTACAAATTTCAACAAGTGAAGCTAAGAAACCATCTCGGCTTACTTTTAACTTGTAAATTGCTGCAAATTTCAACAAGTGGTAAGCTTTGTATCGGTTTGACCAACTTGTAAATTGCTACAAATTTCAACAAGTGGTAAACTTTGTATTCGGTCTGACCAACTTGTAAATTGCTACAAATTTCAACAAGTGGTAGACTTTGTATTCAGTCTGACCAACTTGTAAATTGCTACAAATTTCAACAAGTGGTAGACTTTGTATTCGGTCTGACCAACTTGTAAATTGCTACAAATTTCAACAAGTGGTAGACTTTGTATTCGGTCTGACCAACTTGTAAATTGCTGCAAATTTCAACAAGTGGTAGACTTTGTATTTGGTCTGACCAACTTGTAAATTGCTACAAATTTCAACAAGTGGTAGACTTTGTATTCGGTCTGACCAACTTGTAAATTGCTACAAATTTCAACAAGTGGTAGACTTTGTATTCGGTCTGACCAACTTGTAAATTGCTACAAATTTCAACAAGTGGTAGACTTTGTATTTGGTCTGACCAACTTGTAAATTGCTACAAATTTCAACAAGTGGTAGACTTTGTATCTTCTCTGCCCCCAATGTGAACCTGAGTTCCACTTGGGTTCTCATTTTTCATGTCTTCCAGAAACAATGTTAAGTATGTTAATCAATCACATGTGCTTGAAGAAATTCGAAAAGATTTTATTGATGACATCGGCCAAAAATAATGAACATCTCAATGATAGAAAAATTTCAAATTACAAGTGTTCCAAGGTCTTGGCAATGCTTTGCCCTCATTGTCTGCAAGCCGATAAGCTCCATTGCCTAACACCGAAGTAATTCTGTATGGTCCTTCCCAGTTTGGGCCAAGCTTGCCCTCTCTGGGATCTTTCTTGTTGCCGACGACTTTCCTTAAGACTAGGTCGCCGACTTGAAAATCTCTTGGGTTGACCTTCTTGTTGTAAGCTCTGGCAAGCTGTTGTTGGTATACTGCAAGCTGAATTGGAGCCTTCTCTCTTCGTTCTTCTAAGAGACCCAGATCTCGGGCTAAGAGTATGTCATTAGTCCCATTCTCAACTCCCTGGGTTCGGATCCCTGGGATGCCGACTTCTAGTGGAATTACTGCTTCTGTGCCATAGGACATGGCAAAGGGGGATTCCCCTGTTGATCTTCTCGGCGTAGTTCGGTATGCCCAAAGAACATTGGGTAATTCGTCTACCCACTTTGCTTTTGCTGCCTGCAGCCTCTTCTTTATTCCATCCAGAATTACTTTGTTGGATGCTTCTACTTGCCCATTACTTTGGGGAAAACTTGGTGTTGAAAAGTAATTCTTGATCTTGAATTTCGCACAGAAGTTCTTGATAAGCTTGCTGTCGAATTGTGTTCCGTTGTCGGCAACGATGGCTCTGGGAATGCCAATCTGGTAATAATGTTTTTCCATATGAAATTCTTGACGTCCACATCTCGGATTTTGGCAAGAGGTTCTGCTTCTATTCATTTTGTGAAGTAATCTGTTGCTACCAACAAGTATTTTCTCTGCCCAGTTGCTTGGGGAAGTTGTCCAACCAGATCCATGCCCCATTGGGCAAAATTTGAATCTTTGATATCGGTTCAGTCAAAGATGAATCAAGGGTGCAAACCTTTGGCATTGTTCGCACTTCTTCACGTATGCTTCTGCATCTTTTTGCATGTAGGGCTACCAATACCCTTGGGTAATGGCCCTATGGGCTAATGATCTGCCCCCAATGTGGCTTCCACAAATCCCTTCATGAATTTCATATAAAAAATCTTCAACTTGTAAAGGGTGTACGCACCTTAAAAGGGGTCCAGTGAAGGACCTTCTGTAGAGATGTCCGTCCATGATCGATTTGAATCTTGCTGACCTCAATCTGACTTTGTGTTCCTCCTTGCGATCTTCTGGCAGCTTTCCTTCTTTCAGGAATGCAACAATTGCATCCATCCAGCTTGGCCCCATGTTCACACACATTGTTTCTTGCTTTGCGCTCCGTGGTTCTATGCTCGGGCCCGACATATAGTCGATCATGATTGTTCTTGTTTGTCCAGTCTGTATTGAACTTGCCAGGTTGGCCAACGCGTCGGCGTGGCTGTTATCATCTCGGCTTACTTGAAGAAGTCGGCAGTTCTAAAATAGCTCGGCCAATCTGATAACCTCTTTTGCATATGCCGACATCCTCTCGTCTCTGGCTGCAAATTCTCCTGTTGATTGGTTAACAATTAACTGTGAGTCACAAAAAACTATTACCTCATCTGCTTCTGCTGCTGCTGCCAGTTTTAGTCCTGCAATTAATGCCTCATATTCTGCTTCATTGTTTGAGGCCTTGAACCCCAAACGGATGGATTGCTCTATTATTTCACCATCTGGGGATATCAGCAGTACTCCTGCCCCCGCTCCTTGTCGGTTTGAACTTCCATCGACGAACAGTCTGAATGAGTCGCCGATGTAGATGCTGCAGGGTCTGAGCTTTTCCTTTCTTTGTTCCTTGGATTTTGGCTGGGATTCTCCTTGCTTGCTGGGACCTTGTTCATTTTGGCTCAACGGAGCCCGAGGTTCGATGGATTCAGGTGTAAATTCTGCCACAAAGTCGGCCAAAACTTGGCCCTTAATTGCTGTTCTGGGGCCTGAACTCTAGGTCATACTGGCCCAAGGCCACTGCCCACCTTGCAATTCTTCCTGTTAAGTCTCCTTGTTGCAACAAGGATTTCAATGGATGTTCTGTTAGCACCACGATCTTGTGTGCCTGGAAGTAGTGATTCAATTTTTTTGAGGCCATCACCAAGGCCAGCATTAACTTCTCCAGTGGTAAGTACCTTGTTTCAGCGTTGGCCAAGGTTTTACTTACATAATAGACAGCCTTCTGTTCTCCCTGCTCTTCTCGGATTAGCACTGCACTTACTGCGTGTTCTGATACGGCTAAGTACAAAAACAACTCCTCCACAGGTTTAGGTGTTGAGAGGACTGGAGTCGTGGTCAGATACTTTTTTAGGTCGGCCAAAGCGGCCTCACATTCTTCAGTCCATAGGAAGTCTGCAGTCCTTTTTACCAGGTTGAAGAAGGGTTTGCATTTGTCTGAGCTTCGGCTTATAAACCTGTTTAGGGCTGCGGCCTTTCCGGTGAGCATTTGAACCTGTTTAGCCGAGGTTGGGCTCTGTAGATCTAGGATGGCCTCTATTCCCCTTCTTGTTACCAGGTAACCTAGGAACTTTCCTGATCCAACTCCAAACGCGCATTTAGATGCGTTGAGTCGGAGCCGATATGTTTTGAGTATTTCAAATACCTTTTTCAGGTCGGCAAGATGACTCTTAGGCTCTTTGGTCTTTACGACCATGTCATCGATGTAGACTTCGACTGTTTGACCTATCAGGTGCTTGAACATTTTGGTTACCAGCCTTTGGTAAGTTGCTCCTGCGTTCTTCAAATTTAAAAGGCATCACCACAGAATAGACAGCCTTTTGGGGTGATGATGAACGCCTTTTTTCTTCGTCTGGGGGGTACATGGCTATCTGGTGGTACCCCCTATAAGCATCCAGGAAGCTCATCCTTCCATGTCCTGATGTGGCATCCACCAGTTGGTCAATTTTTGGCAGAGGGAAGCTGTCTTTGGGGCAGGCTTTATTTAGGCTTGTAAAATCTACGCAAACCCTCCATTTACCATTTTTCTTCTTTACCACCACTGTATTTGAAAGCCACGTTGGATAATTGACTTCTCTGATGGCCTTGGCTTCCAGGAGTCTGTCTACTTCTTCCTCCACTGCTTCGACGTGCATCAACGTCGGTCTTCTAGCTCGCTGTATCACAGGTTTTGCCGATCTGTCGACATTCAGTCTGTGACATGTGACCTCGGGGTCAATGCCAGGCATTTCATAAGGTGTCCAGGCGAACACCTCTATGTTTGTTCTTAAAAAGGCTTCCAGTTCTTTCTCTTCTTCTTCGGCTAAGCCTGATCCGAGAAGAAAAAAGCGCTCTTCGTCGCCCTCCCGGACGAGGATTTTCTTTAGTGATTCCTCACTCTTTTCGGTCGGCTCCTTGCCGACATCATCCAGGACTTCCATGTCCTCATCTTCGATCTCTGCCTTTGTTGGTTCTTGAATGTTGTAGGTGGTCTTCATTGCTGCCATGGAGTAGTTTTTTGCCTGCAGTTGATCTCCTCTGACCTCTTCAATCCCATGTTCTGTTGGGAAGCGTAGTAGTTGGTGCAATGTTGAGGGGACTGCCCCCATTGCATGCAACCATGGCCTTCCCAATATGATGTTGTAAGGGGAAGGCGTGTCAATCATGATGAATTCGGTCCTGACCTTCTTAGTGCCTGCTTGTACTTCCAAGTTTGTAGCGCCCAGTGGCCACGTCGGCGTTCCATTGAAGCCGACCATCGGGCCGTTCGATTGCTCCATGTCGTCTGGATGAAGGCCTAGTTCTTTGTAACATCTAACGTACATGATGTCACAGGAGCTGCCTGGATCTATCAGGATGCGTTTCACTTGGCACTCCCCAACCTGGAGGGATACTACCAATGCATCATTATGTGGGTGCTGGACCATCTCTAGGTCGGCCTCGGTGAAGGTTATCATCGGACCTTGGCACTCTTCAGGCCGAAGTCGTTTCTGTCCGACCTGATTTACGTACTGCAAGTGCTTTACTCTTTGGGTTTCCCCCCGGATGTCGTTTTCATTTACCTTGGAGTGAATTACGTTTACTATCCGAGGTCCTTCTGTCCGAGGTTGCGGAGGTGGTGGGGCTGCTGGAGCCTGAGGCAATCTTGCCTATTCTTCTCTTGTTCTAGTTTCATCGACAAGGTCTCTCAGGTGGCCTTGTCTCACCAGATCTTCCAAGTGTGCTTTCAGGGCTCTGCAGCCCTGTGTTGTATGTCCGTTTTCATTGTGATACGAACAATGTCTGTCCATGTTTCTTCCCATAAACTCCTCTGGTTCCCTTGCTGGTGTTCTGAAGTAGGGCTGGCTCCGAATTTTTCCTAGGACTTTTTGGATTGGAATTCGGAACACGGTTGTTACTGCTTGTTTTGCCCTCAATTCTATCTCCGTTTTGCTGAATCCGTTGTTACCTCGGCCTCGTTTTGGCGAGCCGTTCCCTTTTTCCTGTTTCACTTCCTTGTGTGCCGACGTATCTTCCTCGGCTATGGCATACTTCTCAATTCTCGCCATGAGTTCTTCCATGCTTTTTGGCAATGTCTTTGCCAGAGATTTCCGCAGTGAACAATCTTCTTTCAGGCCGTTCTTGAAAGACACGACCGCTACCTCCTGGTTGCACTCGGGTATTCGGTTGAACACCTCGTAGTATCTTTTTGCATAGGCCCTAAGGCCTTCATCCTTGCTGATCTTCAAAGCCATTAGGGCATCCACCCTTAATGGCTGTAACTTGTTCGTTACGAACCTGGCCACAAACATCTCGGCCAGGCCTTCCCACGTCTTTACGCTTCCCTTCGGTAATTTATGGAACCAATCTGATGCAATCTCCCCAAAGGACGAGGGTATTACTTTGCAAAGTAAAGGCTCGTTTCCACTGTATAACGCCAATGAGTTTAAAAATAGTCCAACGTGGAAGTTAGGGTCTGACTTACCATCGTATATTTGAAACCTCGGCATGCTGAATCTTTTTGGTGCTTCAAATCTGCCCAGTTCTACCGAGAATGGTGTCCTCGGCTTGACGGGTGAGGTTACCTCTGCTTCAGCGTTCTGTTCCTTCCTCTTGAGGTAGTTTCTTAGGTCTTCTTTGCTCCTCCCTGGAGTTCGGCTGTCTTTGGACTTCAGTTTCTTCGGCACACTACTCTCGGCCTCGTGATGGGCCCGTTTTGATCTTTCTCCATGGGTTGTGTCAAAGCAGAGCGCCTGCCCTGGAATGTGCCGATGTCCTCTGTGTTCCTGATCCTTCGTATGATACGTCCTCTACGACTTCTCTCGTCTGGGTTCCTCTCGCTCGACCCCCCCAGAGGGCGGATGAGAGTGCCTTTTGCTCCTGGAGTGTTGTGGTGTTTTAGGAATTATTTTCCTTCCTTCCTTCTGTGTATTAGCCGCTGGGATTGGCGTGTCCTGCAGCGGGTATGGTGGCTGCATGACATTGTTTTACATCATGAAGTTGATGACCGACTGTAGGTCGGCCAACTTGTCTGCTAATTCTTTTACTTCCTCGTCCCTCCGTAGGCACCTATCCCTCCATACCTGGAGGTTGTCTTCATTGTAGTATCTGCCCTGGTCTGTTTTCTTTGAAGTGTCGCCCTCCTGGACGACGTCTTTTCCCCCGTGCCCCTGGCCATGGGCTTCTTTGTTGTGGTTGTCTCCTTCGACGTTAAGGTCGACAGGCCCGCTATTCCCAGCGGGGGCGTCGTCCCCAACCTTTTCGTTTTGTGCATTACTGGCCATCTATTCGTCTTTCTTTCCCACAGACGGCGCCAAATTGTGTGAGTGATTTTCTGACCACATCGCTAACTCAAGATTCACCGAGAGAAACCGCGTAATAGATGGCACTTGGCTGACATGTAACAGAAAGAGAAGAATCCCACGGTGGTTCGCCACCCGGGGGTACTCCGACGATCAAGTCAGTACTCAATATCTCTCAAAGATAATCAAGTATTCAACTCACAAGCTTGAGTATAAAAAACATCCCTTTGACCCATGGGGTTGCCTCTCTTTTATAGCCATTACAATCCTAATCCCAATAGGAGCCTAACTCTGATGGACTCAGAATTATTGCTAACCTGGAACTCCCAATGGGTTTAGGACAAGATCTCTCCAAAAGTTTTACCATTATCCAAACTGAAGTCCCCTCCCAATCTGGGACTCCTGTTCCTCTATCTGCTTATCCCGGATTCCGATATCCTCGGAGATTACCTCGGCAACCCCGAGATTACCTCGGCGTAATTACCACGACACGTGGAACCTCGGCTTACACGTCGGCGTCACCATGCCACGTGTTGGTACTCAAAAATATATCCCCACAGTTTTTTTTTTTTTTTTTTTAAAAGAGGGAGTTATTTATAAATCCTCTTTAGAGTAGTTCTAACCAATAAGTCCACAAAGTATTCTTGTAGCCTAATTAATCCTATTTATTTAGAATTTTATTCCAAAAATCATATTATGAAAATAAAACAAAAAATATATATATATATTTGACATTGTTGTGTTTTTTTTTTTTTTTTTTTTCATAACTCAATATCCAACCTAATGAACCGACTAATTTGAGGACCAATCCTACCGTCCGCTAATTGGGAGTTCAATTAAAGCTAGGTAAAACTTCATATAGATTGATCTCAAAAAATTATTCGCACATAAAAGATTTTGAACCGAAAACCAAACTTTAGACCCAAGTCTTGACCACAAAACTAATCCCTTCGGTTTCATTCAACGTTGTTTGGGACCGCCGAACCATTTAAATCACTTCTCAACATTAATCTGCCCCGCACTTGGGGCAAACTTGTAATTAGATGTTGACTTGATTTTTCTGGGTCTGGGGATCACTCTCTTGAAAAATATTAAAATATACAAAAATAAAATAAAATAAAATTATATGGGTAACATTTTTGTAATTTTAAAATATAGTGATGTTCTTTTCTTGTGCCAAAAGAAAAAAAGGAAAAAATAAAAGAAAAATGATATGCTTTCTTGAAAAAAATTAAATGAAATGAAAGTAATTGGATTACAAAAAGATTAGAAAATTAGTTATTCGGTAAAAAATTAATTTTTTTCTATGGTTATACATTGAAAAATATGTATATGTAATTTTAAAAATTTGTTTTACTTTTTAGGCTGGGATTGGCCATGATACATGGTTAGGACATTCTAAGTTGTTAGGTAAAGTTAGGAGCGTAAAAATGGCCCGCCAGCCTAAACCCTGCTAGAGGCTCGGCCCAACCCAAACACCTCGAGCTAAAGCCTAGGACATGCTTTTTCTGGCCCACAGCCCAGCCCACCTAACGCCCAACATCATTTTCAAGTTTTTTTAGTGAAAAAAATGTAAGGCCTGGCCCTTCGTCCCAAAGCCCGATTATCACCTAAGCTTGGGCTTGGGCCTGGGTTTGATTTTTTGAAAACTGGGTAGGTTGGCTTGGTTTGATTTTTGGCGGGAGCTCAATAGGCCCGAGGACGGACCAACCCGAGCCTGAGCCTATACGGTCAGGGCCGAGCTGAATTTACACCCCTAGGTAGAGTGTGTATTGAGACTTCTCATAGCTAAGAATACCATGTGACAATATTATATGATATCCCCAAAATATCAATTTGTATGAAAAGTTTGTAATTTCATTTTTTTTTTGTAATAATAATTTTTTTTTATAGACAATGAAATTTTAACCTCGAAATTTGTTTTAAAATAATTAGATTTATCAAAAGGAAATGAAATTATTTATTCGGATTATTTTTTATGAATAAAAAACAAGTGAGATTTGATTTTATTGACAGATACAACTTCTATAGATTGGGTTGAAAAGCAGGATTTTTTTTTCTAATTGACAATTCATTTTCTTTTTATTTTTTCAAATCCAAAGAAGAAGAAGAAGAGTTGAACTTCTAGCATTTTCTTTTCATGTAATTTTCATTTTTGTTTTTTTCGCCCACAAATCTCATATCCAAAACACAACCTAATGGAGTGTTGGTTTTTATTGATTTTGTGAAAATTTAACTTTTTGGTTTTCATTTTTTTATTTTTAGTTATTTTTTTAATATTTTAAATAATTTTTTTTTTTTTACTTTTTAGTTGCACATAACTTAGATACACCTAAAAGGTAAAATATTTGAGAAAAAAATATTTTAAAAATTCAATACATACACAAAAATACGAAAATGTATTGAATTCTCAATCTCTTTCTCTCTATCACTCTTTTTGTGTTTGAGTTAGCTAACGTGCATTTGCTTTGATCTGTATGTATGTTGAACAAATAAGAAAGAGGTTTGTGCTTTGCTCTGTTTGATTCAGTCCAAAAGCATGTCCTTATATCTGTGTGCACGTTCAACAGATAGAAAAAAATAAGTTAAAAAAAAAATTCAACAGATAAGAAAATGTTCAATTTGTGCTTTTTGCTTTGATTTGTACTTTGATTTGTTTGAACAAATAGAAAAAAATAGGTTATAAAATTTAACAGATAAAAAAAATATTTCAACAGATAGTTAAAAAAATTGAATAGATCATCACCTTGGTAAGGGGAAATTTCAACATATAGCAAAAATTTGAACAGAAGAAAGAAAAAAGTTGAATAGATAGTCAAAAAAAATTTAACAGATAGTCAAAAAAAAGTCAGCAGATAAATTAAGAAGTAAAATTATAAACAAAATGTCCTCCAAATCCAACAAAAAAACTTCTCACCAAACTATTTTACAAAAGTTGGATCTCTCACCAATAAAAAATATCTACTGGACCTAATGTCTTATATCCTCTTTAAATTAGATTTATCCCCAATTTTCTCCTAAAATAATGGGAGGAAAAAAAATATGTGCAATTCGGATTTAACTCGGGTCAGTATTAAGTAGACAACCTTGGTTTTCAATTCGGGCTTGGGCAAGCTTGGGCAGCTCTCAACATAACTTGGGATGGGCTTAAATAACCTTTCAACCTTCCAAACTCGTCCGAATTGCACCCCCAACTAAAAAGAAAATTAGCGTAACTATGTTAAATTTATCAGGTTAATTATATTTTTCTCAAATCTCATAGAAGGTGAATGTAAATTATCCTAAAAGAAGTATTCATAATTTCAAATTAATTTTAAAAACAATTTTAGGGTTCGAATTTCATTGTCTGATTTATTTTTTTATTTTTGTAAATTTTATACAAGCAAATTTACCGAGAACTTGGGGCAAGAAATTTGTAGTATTTAGATGCGAATAATGTTATATGTAGCAATTAATATATTAATTAGTATACTAACAGATGATGTGGCATAATTTTAGAGATTTTGGATATTTGTAATTTGTATAATATGTGGGGTCAATAATAATGACATAACACTAATTAGTATACTAGTTAGGTTGGCTCAATCCAATTTTTAGCAGGGGCTCGATAGGCCCGTGGGCGGGCCAGCCCAAACCCGACCATATGCAGTCAGGGCTGTCCTAAATTTACACCTCTAAGTAGAGTGCGTATTGAGACTTCTTATAGCTAAGAATACCATATGACAATATTATATGATATTCCCAAAATATCAATTTGTATAAAAAGTTTGTAATTTCATTTTTTTTTTTGTGTGTAATAATAAATTTTTTATAGACAATGAAATTTTAACCTTGAAATTTGTTTTAAAACTAGCAATTGACCCATGTAATGCACGTGCTATTTTTTTTTTCAAAAAATATTTGATAGTACAATGTGCGTTATGAAAGAATAATTTTAATTATTTATTTTGATAATAATGGGGTATCGTTTTATAAAATTATTACTTGAATACTATGTAAGTTAATATAGTTAAATTATTTTTGTATTTTAATAATTTTAGTTCTATCGTATTATAAAGTGTAATTATCATATAATAATTTTGTATGATATATATTAAATTATAAAATAGTAAAATAAATACTAATTTTGATATTAAAAATAATATTTAAATTAAAAGAAGAATTAGCAACATAAAATTAAAAGTAATTCTAACAATTTAATTTTCTTTTATATTCATTTGGAGAATAAAAATATGTAGAAATAGAAATTATATAAAATTTATTAACAGAACTAAATATAAATATGTTGTAGTTGGATTATCATATAATGATCTTACATGATATATATATATATATATATATGTATAAATTATAAAATTGTAAAATAAACGCTATTAATTAAGTTAAAATATCAACTATATAAAAAAAATTTAATAACGACTAAGTAAGAAAGAATCACACAATAACATCTAAATCCAAAATAATAATAATAATAATAATGAAAATATTCAAACAATAGATACATCTTAGTGTATGAATTGATTAGTCATATGTAATATGATGTCAAAACATTAAAGAACTTACTGTTCAACAATTGAAAAAGTAACTCAAGCAATAAATCTAAACTTTAGAGGTTCCTCAAGGGTATCATTCAGCTTGTTCGGTTTCAAGATTCAGAATTCACTTTTTCAGATAATTGATTTTTTTATTTTCTGTATTTCTTTTTGTTTTCACTGAATTTTTTAATATTTTAAGCAATTTTTAAAATTTTTAGATACATCTAACATAAATACACTTAAAAAGTATAATATTTGGGAGTTTTTTTTTTATAAAAAAAATCACTAAATACCAAAAATACAAAAAAAAGAAAAAAAAAGAAGAGAATTTAGTAGATTTTCATATTCTTGTGTATTTATTGATTTTTTAAAATACTCTTTTACAAATATTTTACTTTTCAGATACATTTAAGTAAGGTGCATCTAAAAAAATAAAAATAAAAAATTGCTTAAAATTTTTAAAATATTCACTAAAAACAAAAAAATACGAAAAACAAAAAAACTCAATTTCTAGAAAATTGAATTCAGAAAAATGAAACCAAACACAGTGATTATTGTGCAAGTTTTTCCTCTTATAAGTTGAGATTATATAAAATAATGTAGGAACTGAAGTATAATTTTATATATAGAATCACTATAAAATTTAAATGACAATACATAATTGGTATTATGTATAGAATAACACGGGAAAATAAGAAGAATAAGAAAAACGAGGCAATTTAGCATTTAAGAAAAATCCTAATACTCTTGAAAAAATTAAGAAGAAAAATGTGAAACGCAAAATTAGTATTGGATTTGTGAATTATCTAAATTTACAATGAAAAATATATGGAAAAGAAATATTTGTCAAATAAAGTCTATTTAAAATAGGTAAAGTTAGTATAATTTCAATTAGGTTTGAGTTTGTGTAGAATTCTATATGTAATTAAAAAAATGACATGACTCTCTTAGAAGAACGTAAACCCTTATAATATGCCTCATAAGCATGAAAAAAAGGGAAAATTATTTATAAGTCCTATTAGGGAGACTTATGCTACATATGGTCCTACTAAAAAACTTATGTTCCCATAAGTCCTGTGGGAAGTTTGTTGACACTTTTACCCTCAATATTAGTTGTTAATATCATAAATAATAGTAAAACCATATATAAGAAATTGATATAAACGTAACGTAATGTGACACCTACATAAACGTAACGTGACACCTATATAAACGTAACATGACATATTTACATAAACGTAACGTAACGTGACACCTACATAAACGTAACGTAACACCTATGATCTATGGTAACATTCAATTTTTTATATAAGAAATTGATTTTATTTATTTTTTGGATTTTTTTATTTTTTTTTATAGACATTTTTTCTGCTACGTCAGTGATTCGGCCTCGAGCCGATGTTGCATACTGCATTCATGCGCTTGCGAGGCGATTGGACAATTACAACCTGGGGTGATGCTTTTCAACACCAACTGCCGAATGCATTGTCGTTTCCGAAGTGCGCATATATGCAACCACGTGTTAAATTTTCTATTTATAGGCACGCCTGATCTTCAAAATGTTGGTAACCTGTAGTTTTCACAGTGAGTGTGCTATGAACACAACACAATAGAATTGCCCAAAGATATGACTGAAGGGACCCACATAGAATTATTATAAGAGGAAATTGCAAATAAGACCTCTTTTGGCATGCAACGTAGAAGTCAATTTTTTGATTTTTTGATTTTTTTTTTAGTCATATTATCATAGATCATATTTATATAAAACGTAATATGACACCAACATAAATCAGTAACATTTTCACATTGGATTTAAAAAAATAAAAACTTATTAAGTTTGCGAAATGTAACGTGACACGTTACGTTATGTTTATGTAAGTGTCACGTTACGTTTATATAGGTGTCACGTTACGTGTATATAGGTGTCACGTTACATTACGTTTATGTAGGTGTCACGTTACGTTACGTTTATGTAGGTGTCACGTTACGTTCATATTGGTGTCACGTTACGTTACGTTTATATAGGTGTCACATTACGTTACGTATATATAGGTGTCACGTTACGTTACGTTTATGTAAGTGTCACGTCACGTTACGTTTATATAGGATCTTGTGGAATACATTTTTATGAAAATAGGACTTGAGACTCTATAAGAAATTACACAGGACTTAGCCTAGCATAAGTGTCTGAAAAAGGACTTATAAATAAGTCTCCCTGAAAAAAAATACTATTTTTAATATTATATATATATATATATATGTATGATAATTAGATTTATCAAAAGGAAGTTAAATTATTTATTCATATTATTTTTTATGAATAAAAAAAAAAAGAGATTTGATTTTATTGACACACACAACTTCTATAGATTAGGATGAAAAGCAGCATTTTATTTTTTTTGTAAATTGACAATTCATTTTCTTTTTATTTTTCCAAATCCAAAAAGAAGAAGAAGAAGAAGAAGAAGAAGAAGAAGAAGAAGAAGAAGAAGAGTAGTTTGACTGCCCTGTTTGTTTTCAGAGGTAGAATTGAGGGGATTGATAATGAGGGGATTAAGTAAAATTGTGTTTGTTTTGATGATAGTTGTTAGTGTAGGGATTGTTAAATTATTTTTATATAAAATAAATATAAAATAATAAAACAAATAAAAAAATACAAAAACATTAAACATTAATGTTTTTAAAAAAAATGCCCAACATGTAAAAAATTTTAAAATATAAAAATAAAATAAAAAATTTTTAGAAAAAAATAAAACAAATAAAATAATGATTTTTACTTAACAAAAAATATAAAAAATTAAACATTAATGTTCAAAAAAAAAATACCCGACATGTAAAAAATAAAATAATAAATAAATAAAAATAAAAATTTTCTAGTCTGCCGACTATTTTTCTAATACCAAGTTCTAGTGGCCCATTCGAATCCTCATGGGGAGGTCCATCCTAATCCGGAGCTCACTATCAATCCCCTCCTCATCTTTCAAAACAAACACAATATTAGTGAGTCCCACCTCACTATCAATCCCAATCCCCCATCTAACTCTAAAAGTTAAGAAATATTTAAAAATATTAAAAAGTTAAAAATCACTTTTCATTCACTCTACTCTTTGCAACAAATCAAAAAGTCATTCCAAACATATTGTTTGATTTAATTCACTTTTAAGAAAACAAGTGTTTTTATTTTTCTTCATATATATTTTTTTTGCTTTTAGTAAATTTTTTAATCTTTTATGCAATTTGTTTATTTTTTAGAGACGCCTAATCTCGATACACTTAAAAGATATAATATATGTAATTTTTTTTTTTAAATTCACCAAATACAAAAATTATGAAAATTTAGTACATTTTCGTATTCTTTTATATTCAATAAATATTTTTTAAAAAATTTGTACAAAGTTTATACTTTTTAACTATACCAAGATAAAGTGGTTCTAAAAAGTAAAAAAAAAAAATTAATTAAAATATTTTAAAAAATCATTAAAAATATGAAAATATGAATTGAAAGTTCAAAAAATTGTTTTTAAAAATTTCAAATCTCATATTTTAGCCAAAAAACTAAAAAACACTAAAAAATTATTCCCAAAGGAGGCTTTAGAATTTTCAACAAATAACGTTTGATGTGCATGGGACCTAACCAACCCACACGGTGAAAAACGTGAAGAAAAAAGAAGAGAAAATATTTTAGATTTGCAAATTCATTAATTATTAATAATGTAATAAGAGATTTGGGTCCTATGTAATTTATGTGTGACAAATAGAATGTTAACACTTGTTGTGTAACATTATTATAAATCAAATTGGAAACTTTTTTTTCTTCTATTGGTGACATTTATTTGGGATTATAATGTGCATGAATGTAAATTTGTTCATCAGAAGTTAAGAAATGATTGATATTTGAAACTTACTGTGGTGCAGACAAACACATAAATTAAGTTAAATATATATATATTAGTTGATAAAAAATATAAAAGTAAAATTTGTGAGAATTTAGCAGTAGGGAAATCTCAAAACATAAGCACATAGCTAAAAATATGCGTTAAGGAGATCTCGTGCTCGATTGTTTGATGAAATATTTGTATCCAATTATACTTATATTGATTTTTCATACAACTTAGAAAAAAATTAAGTTAGTACTATACAAATAAAAAAATAATTCATAACTTTGAAAACAATTTCGGGTTCGAAATTCATTGTCCGTAAGAAAAAAGAAAAAAAAAAATCATGTTATAAAAACAAAAAATTTGCCGTCAACTTGGGGCAAGAAATTTGTAATTATATGCTGTGGACTTGGGGCTATGTTTGGCTGAGTTTTTTCGGTTATTTTAGTCACAAAAAGATAAAATAGGTTAAAAAGTCAATGAGACAAAATGTCATATTCAAACCATAATCATTTCATTTTTTTTTTCACAAACGTCAAAAAAACTAAAAAGCCCATCGAAAACGAGACTTTTTAGCCACAAACTAATATAGTCAAAAAGTCAACCCACATCTCAAACGAAGACTTGATATCATTGGGGGCCTGGCTTCATTTTCTCAAACTTGATAAATTTGGGAATTATCAAATCATTCACTATCCTTTTCGATATGGTGTATGGTAGTAGTGGCGTGGTGGTGGACAAAACCAGGCCCGACCCTGAGATATCCGAGGCCTAAAGCCAATAATCAACTAATAAATTTTTGGGGCCCTTCACATTTTTTTTTTCATTAATGAAAAAAAAAATGAAGATAAAAGACAAAAAATTTGTGTCAAAATCACAAAAAATACTTAATATTACATTACAACAATCAATAAGTGTCGCTTTATCCTCGCTCTTCTTGCATTTTTAGAAGCAAATAAATCAATCATACTTGCATAATCTAGTTTTTTTGCAAAATCATTTTCAATGGATAACAATGCTAATTATTTTAAATGGGCCTTTCAATTTTTTAATGGGTTAATTTATTTTAAGGTAATTTGGGTTTTCCTTAATTTTTTTTTTTTGGATTTTTAAAATATACCTAATATATTACAATGAACTATAATAGGAGGACCCTTTTTTGGGTCTATTTTTAATGGATAACAATGTTAATTTTTTTGAATGGGCCTTTCAATTTTTTAATGGGTCAATTTATTTTAAATTAATTTGGGCCTTCTTTAATTTTTTTTTTTTTTAACTTAAAACATACCCTAATGTATTACACTAAACCATAATAGAAGGAGGCCCCCTTTTTTTGGTCTATTTTGAGGGGCCTTAGGCCATGGCCTTGTTAGCCCATGCCCAGGGCTGGCACTGGACAAAACTCATGACGTGATCAAAGGGTTAGAGTTGTTGACAGGTCATCGAATCATGCCAAAATGTCGTTCGAGGTTAGTCCACCGTTAACTAGTGGCTAGTATTCAATGGTGGTGGGTGGTGATTGAAGGTTTTCAAGGGAGGAAAGATAGAAAATTTATTTTGAAAATTTAATTTGGAGCTTTTAAAAATAATATTTTGAGTTTTTAATTCTTATTTTTAATAATTTTAATAAAAATTTAAAATATTTTAATTATTATTTTTTATTTTTTAAATCTACTTAATCTTAATATACTTAAAAAATAAAAAAATTAAACAAAATATTTTTAAAAATTCATCGAATATAACAAAATATTAGAATGTACTAGATTTTTGTTTTGTTTTGTTTTGTTTTGTTTTTGTTTTTGTTTTTTTGTTTTTTTTTTTTTTTTTGTATTTTTGAATTTGGTATTTTTTTAAAAAAAAATTCACAAATATATTTTTTTAAGTATATTTAGATTAAGTGTATCTAAAAAAAAAAAAAAATTGTATAAAATATTCAAAAATTCATTAAAAATAAAAAGATTAATTTTTTGAAAAGTGATTTAAATCAAAATGAAAACATAAAAACAAAAATATATCAAAAAAATTTTATTTTTAATTTATAAAAAAAAAAAAAAAAAACAAAAACAAAAACAAAAACAGAAGTATCAAGGAACGACCAAAAATGTGTTTTTGCCCGTGTCAAAATCTCTACTTGCTGGACCCTTTCCACGTGCCAATGAGAAGACTTGGAGCTCGTTGCAAGTTACAATTTTAATTTAAAACTTAAAAAATATTTAAAAATATTAAAAAGTAAAAAATTTCTTTTCATTCAATCTACTTTTTTACAACAAATAAAATAGTCATTCCAAACATTTTGTTTGGTTTAATTCACTTCTAATAAAATTAAGTTTTTTTGTTCATATATTTTTTTTTTTACTTTTAGTGAATTTTTTAATTTTTTACGCAATTTGTTTATTTTTTAGATAGATATAATCTTGATATACTTAAAAAATATAATATATGTAATTTTTTTTTAAAAAAATTCACCAAATACAAAAAATATGAAAATTGAGTACATTTTCGTATTCTGTCATATTCAATAAATATTTTTAAAAAATTTTGTACAAATTTTATACTTTTTAAGTATACCAAGATAAGGTGGATCTAAAAAGTTAAAAAAATAAAAATAAAAATATTTTAAAAAAATCATTAAAATATAAAAATATTAATTGAAAATTCAAAATATTGTTTTTAAAGATTTCAAATCTCATATTTTAGCCAAAAAATTAAAAAATCACTAAAAAATTATTCCCAAAGGAGGCCTTCAAATTTTCAACAAATAACCTTTGACGTGTGTGGGACCTAAGCAACCCACACCGTGAAAAATGTCAAGAAAAAAGGGGAAAAAAAAAAAAACTCTGTAATTTCATTCATTACTAATAATGTAGTAAGAGATTTGGATCCTATATAATTATGTATGACAAATAAAAAGTTAACACTTGTTGTGTAACATTATTGTGAATCAAATTGGAAACTTTTTTTTTCTTCTATTGGTGACTTTTATTTGGGATTATAATGTGTATGAGTGTAAATTTGTTCATACAGAAGTTAAGAAGTGATTGAAATTTGAAAGTTATTGTGGTGCGGAGAAACACATAAATTAAATTATATATATTAGTTGATAACAAAAATAAAAGTAGAATTTGTGAGAATTTAGTAGCACGGATATCTCGAAACACACATAACTAAATAAATGCACTAAGAAGATCTCGTGCTCGACCTATTTGATGAAATATTTGTATCTAGTTGTAATTATATTGATTTTTCATACCATTTAGAAAAAATTAAGTAGTACTATACAAATAAAAAAAATAATTCATAAATTTGAAAACAATTTCAGGGTTCGAAATTCATTGTCTATAAGAAAAAAGAAAAAAGAAATTCATCTTATAGAAAAAAAAATTTGCTGTGAACTTGGGGCAAGAAATTTGTAATTAGATGCTGCGGATATGCACTACCTCATCCATTTAGTTCCAAAAATCTCTCTTAATCTGATCATCTAATCCTACTTATGGGATATATGCACTAATAACATTCACTATGTTCTCTCCAATAATTAGTTTAACTAATATAATCCTATCATCTTTCCTAATGACCGAAACTATATTTTCTGCAAGACCTTGGCAACTATTATTCTTACAACATTCTTGTGTCTATCCTTGCCACTATAATGTAGTTTAAAATCGATATCCTCTATTTTCCTAATTTTCTTACCTATCCACTTAGTTTCTTGTACGCAAGTTATACTAACTCTCCTCCTAATCATGACATCTAGTTTCAATTTGATCATTTCATTTAAATTTTTGTTAATTTTGTTCACATGTACAACCTAGAAAATTGACAAGTGTTCTAAAACTATTAATTTTAACTTCTAATTTAGACAAAATGACCAAATTGAAACCTTACAAAATTGACAAGTGTTCCAAAATTATTAATTTTAACCTTTAATTTAGACGTAAGGACCAAATTAAAACTATACTTAAAGTGTAGCGACTAAATTGTTCAAGTTTAAACTATAGGGACTAAAGTGAAATATGAGTTAAACTACATGAATAAAAAGTGTAATCACATCAAAAAATATACGGAAAATTCTATGGTACATCCCTCAAAAGTGTGTACCATATACACCCTAGTTACGACCCTTGTGTCTGTAGTTATGACTTATTGTGTTGTTAGTTATAACTCATTGCGATATTGGTTATGACATTATTTTGGTTATGATCCAATAGTTCTTTGTTATACCTAATGTGATGTTTAGTTATAACTTATTTTTCTTTTAGTTATGACTCTAATAATATTGAGTTATGCCATTTGTGTTTGTGATAATCAAAAACACAAATGGTATAATTTGTATTTGAGGGTATGTACCATACCATTATCCAAAATATATATGTGATTAAAATGAAGGGCGAGTGTCATGTGATTAATGGTTTGTTCTCATGAAAAAATAAATAAAATCTAGGGACACAACCAACTACAAAAACTAGTATTGGCTATACACATTAGACGGTAAGAGATATCATTTAAAAAAAAAAAAATTTACTCTGAAATCTTTTCGTAGGTGAGCTTGATCAAATTGAGCATATACTTCATATGTTAGTATTCAAACCAAAACTTGCAATAATTTACAAGAGAATTTTCAAACTCAACTGATTTTCAACCACTAGGGCAGTCCACTTCATCTTGTTTCTTTGTTCAGTACAACATATAAAAATTTTAAAAATTAAATTTTTTATTTTTTAAAAGTGAAAATTTTATTACAAAAGATATTTAGGGATCAATTTTTAAATAGTTGCTAAAAGGTCATTATGAAAAGTAAAAAATTAAGGCTTTTAGCGACAACACTTTGAAAATATTACTAATAAATACACTTTTACAGACAAAATAATTTGGTCTCAAGATATTTTATTGTTTGAGACAAAAAATTTGATCCCAAAAAGATAATAATTCATCACTAATGTCCAATTTTCGTTGCTAAAAAAATAATGACACTTTCGCAACAAAAATATTTGGTCCCTAAAAAATAATTTTATTCCTAAATTTTGGTCTCTAAAATCTTAATTTTTTTTTTGTAGTGATTTAATTATTTATCGTATTTTCTATCTATAAATGCCTATCCATGCACTCAGAGTGCTTCATGCCCTTCATCCTCCATTCAAATAACTGCCCCTCATAGCTTGTAGTTACAAACCAACAATGACAGCCTTAGCAAAGAGGCTTTCCAACCAGTTTGTTCCTTTCCATGTCCTGTTTGTCTTTGTCATGATCTTTGAATTAGTCTCTTCTTTTGATCCTACTGCTTATGCTTCTCTGCAACTAGTAAAGTTGGAGTCAAGCGATGGCTCTCTTGACTCGAAAGCTAGCCTTGACAACCAGAGTCAATCTCTCCGTCATCTTGGAATGAAAGCGGTCATTGCAACTGGGTTGGAATTGGATGCAACAAAATTTGGTAGAGACACCCATATAGACCTTGAGAGTTACGGTTTGAGAGGTACACTTTCCAATCTTAGCTTCCCTTCCTTTCATCATCTCCTTAGCCTTAAACTTAACAACAACTCAATATATGGGACCATCCCCTCACAAATTGGTAGCCTTTTGAGACTCACCAATCTTAGTTTGTCCAACAATCATCTTTCAGGGACAATTCCATCAGAAATAGGAATACTCACTTCACTCATTTATTTCTCTCTTTGCAAATTAATAGACTCATAGGTTCAACACCTCCGTCTATAGGAAATTTGGGTAATTTAACAGAATTATACCTGTTTGATAACCAACTTTCTGGACCCATACCCCAAGAAGTTGGGATGCTTAGGTCTCTCTTTGTTCTTTCATTATCATGGAACAATCTCACGGGTTCAATACCTTCTTCTATTGGGAACTTGGGTAATTTAACCACGTACCTTCATCATAACAAACTTTCTAGATCAATCCCTCAAGAAATTGGGTTGTTAAGGTGTCTCACTGATCTCCAGTTGTCAACAAACAATCTCAGGGGTTCAATACCTTCTTTTATTGGGAACTTGAGTAATTTAACCATTTTGTACGTTTATGAAAACCAATTTTCCGGATCAATCCCTCAAGAAGTTGGGTTGTTAAGGTATCTTATTAAGCTTGCTTTCTCAGAAAACAATCTCATGGGTTCAATACCTTCTTCTATTGGAAACTTGGGTAATTTAACCATTTTGTACCTTCATCATAACAAACTTTCTGGATCAATCCCTCAAGAAATTGGGTTGTTAAGGTGTCTCACTGATCTCCAGTTGTCAACAAACAATCTCACGAGTTCAATACCTTCTTGTATTGGGAACTTGGCTAATTTAACCATTTTGTACCTTTTTGAAAACCAACTTTTCGGATCAATCCCTCAAGAAGTTGGGTTGTTAAGGTGTCTCATTGATCTCCAATTGTCAACAAACAATCTCACGGGTTCAATACCTTCTTCTATTGGGAACTTGGGTAATTTAACCACTTTGTACCTTCATCATAACAAACTTTCTGGATCAATCCCTCAAGAAATTGGGTTGTTAAGGTGTCTCACTGATCTCCAGTTGTCAACAAACAATCTCACGGGTTCAATACCTTCTTTTATTGGGAACTTGAGTAATTTAACCATTTTGTACCTTCATGAAAACCAATTTTCCGGATCAATCCCTCAAGAAGTTGGGTTGTTAAGGTCTCTTATTAAGCTTGCTCTCTCAGAAAACAATCTCACGGGTTCAATACCTTCTTCTATTGGAAACTTGGGTAATTTAACAATTTTGTACCTTCATCATAACAAACTTTCTGGATCAATCCCTCAAGAAATTGGGTTGTTAAGGTGTTTCACTGATCTCCAGTTGTCAACAAACAATCTCACGAGTTCAATACCTTCTTGTATTGGGAACTTGGCTAATTTAACCATTTTGTACCTTTTTGAAAACCAACTTTCTGGATCAATCCCTCAAGAAGTTGGGTTGTTAACGTCTCTTATTGAGCTTGATTTCTCACAAAACAATCTCATGGGTTCAATACCTTCTTCTATTGGGAACTTGGGTAATTTAACCACTTTGTACCTTCATCATAACAAACTTTCTGGATCAATCCCTCAAGAAATTGGGTTGTTAAGGTGTCTCACTGATCTTCAGTTGTCAACAAACAATCTCAAGGGTTCAATACCTTCTTTTATTGGGAACTTGAGTAATTTAACCATTTTGTACCTTTATGAAAACCAATTTTCCGGATCAAACCCTCAAGAAGTTGGGTTGTTAAGGTATCTTATTAAGCTTGCTTTCTCAGAAAACAATCTCACGGGTTCAATACCTTCTTCTATTGGAACTTGGGTAATTTAACCATTTTGTACCTTCATCATAACAAACTTTCTGGATCAATCCCTCAAGAAATTGGGTTGTTAAGGTGTCTTATTGATCTCCAGTTGTCAACAAACAATCTCACGAGTTCAATACCTTCTTCTATTGGGAACTTGGCTAATTTAACCATTTTGTACCTTTTTGAAAACCAACTTTCCGGATCAATATCCCTCAAGAAGTTGGGTTGTTAAGGTCTCTTATTGAGCTTGATTTCTCAGAAAACAATCTCATGGGTTCAATATCTTCTTCTATTGGGAACTTGGGTAATTTAATTATTTTGCACCTGTATAAAAACCAACTTTCCGGATTAATCCCTCAAGAAGTTGGGTTGTTAAGGTCTCTTATTAAGCTTGACTTCTCATCAAACAATCTCATGGGCTCAATCCCTACTTCAATAGGGAACTTGGGCAACCTAACAATATTGTATCTTTATTACAACAAACTCACAGGACTCATTCCTTCAACAGTTGGGAAATTGAAGAACCTCAAATTTCTTGCTTTCGTTGAAAATCATATATCTGGGTCCATCCCTCCTGACCTAGGAAAGCTAAAATCCCTTATTTATCTAAACTTGTTGGGGAACAAACTCACTGGCTCCATTCCTTCAGAATTGGAAAACCTTACAGATTTACAATTTTTTGATATAGCTGATAACAATCTCACAGGCCATCTACCGTAGAATATATGCCTTGGCGGATCACTTACAAAACTGTTTGCATCAAAAATTGCAAGTCTTTAAGTCAAGTTAGACTTCAACAAAACTAACTCACAGGGAACATATCAGAAGATTTTGGGGTTCTCCCCAACTTGGTTTATATCGATTTGAGTTATAATAATTTCTATGCTGAGCTTTCGGAAAACTGGGGGCGTTGCCACAATTTGACTAGCCTAAAGATCTTCGAAAATAAAATCTCTGGAAAGATATTGCCTGAGCTTGGAGAGGCAACTCAGTTGCAAGTACTTGACCTTTCTTCTAATCAACTAGCTGGAGAGATCCCAAACAATTTGGGGAAGTTGGACTTGTTGTTTGACCTTAAACTGAGCAATAATAGACTTTCAAGAAACATTCCAGCAGAATTGGGCAAGCTATCCAATCTGGAACATCTAAACTTGGCGGCAAACAAACTTAGTGGCTCAATTCCAAGGCAACTTGGGAAGTGTGTGAAGCTACTGAACTTAAATCTTCGCAAAAATCTTCTCAATGGTGGTATTCAAACTGAAATAGGTAAATTGCGCTTTTCAAACTCTTGATCTTGGAAACAATTCATTAACAGTGAGATTCGAGCAGTTGGGGAATTGCGGCCTTCTGGACATTAAATCTTTCCCACAATAGTCTGCGGTTCCATTCCATCATCTTTCAATGGGATGCGAAGTTTGACATCTATTGATATATCTTACAATCACTTGAAAGGTCCTTTGCCCAACACCAAAGCCTTTCAAGATGCTTCATTTGAGGCATATAAAGGTAATGATGGTTTGTGTGGAAATAAGACTGGTTTACTGCCATGCTCACCTAAAATGACCAATGGGGTTATGGGGAAAAGGTATAACAAAGTTGTACTTTTGGTTATATTTTCAGTTTTGGGCATTTTATTTCTTGTGGTTGTTGGGATTTTTCTGGTTCATTGCAAAAGAGTGGGAAACATAGAAAATGAGCCTGAAGGAGCAACTAATGAAAATTTGTTTGCAATATGGAGTTATGATGGGAAAATGGCAAAAATGCTAGAGGCCCCAAAAATTCTACCAAAAGTTTTACCAAATGTCTCACATGGGTGTGGGACCTACATGGGACCCACATTGTGTGGGTCCCACACCCATGTGAGACATTTGGTAAAACTTTTGGTAAAATATTTGGGGTCTCTAGCATTACTCGGGAAAATGGTGTACGAAAATATCATTGAAGTGACAGAGGACTTTAATGCCAGACATTGCATTGGTGTGGGAGGATATGGCACTGTTTACAAAGCCAAGTTGCCAGGTAATCAGGTTGTTGCTGTGAAGAAACTTCATTCTTCAGAAGATGGGGAGTTGGCTGACCTAAAAAGCTTTACAAGTGAAATTCGTGCATTGACAGAGATACGACATCGTAATCTCATAAAGCTTTATGGTTTTTGTTCGCATCCACGACACTCATTTTTAGTCTATGAGTTTTTGGAAGGGGGGAGCTTGGAAAAGATATTGAGTAGTGATGAAGCAACATTGCATTTTGAGTGGACTAAGAGGGTGAATGTTGTTAGTGATTTGGCAGATGCTTTGTCATACATGCACCATGATTGTTTGCCTCCGGTCATTCATCGCAACATATCAAGCAAGAATGTTCTGCTAGATTCAGAATACGTGGCTCACATCTCTGATTTTGGCACTGCTAGACTTCTGAAGCCTCACTCATCCAATTGGACTTCATTCGCAGGAACCTGTGGATATGCCGCTCCAGGTATGGCTTGACTTTTCTTCAAATCAGCATGCAAAGCCTTTTCAACTATTTTTCTTCTTAAATTTCGATGAACAAACTGTCTTTTCTAATTTTTTTATTTTTTTTCCTTTTTCCCTTTGTCCTCTATTTTCATGCCTTTGTTTTTGTGGCAGAACTTGCTTACACAATGGAAGTGACTGAGAGGTTGGATGTTTATAGCTTTGGAGTTTTAACGCTGGAAGTGTTAATGGGGAATCATCCGGGTGATCTCATCACATCTGTTTCCTTATCACCACCCACTGCTCACGATATATTGTTGAAAGATATATTGGATTCACGCCTCCCACCTCCTAGGACTCGTGTGGAAAAAGAAGTGGTCCTTGTTGCAAAGCTAGCATTGGCATGTTTACACACCAGTCCACAGTGCCGACCAACAATGCGACAGGTTTCTGTGATTCTATCAAAACAGAGTCCTCCTCTGCAGAATTCATTCCACTCGATTTCATTAGGACAACTCATTGACGTCAACTGCTCGGCATCCTGAGAACTCTCATTTTCCCTCTATTGTTTTGTGTTTTTGTTCTCCCATTTCTGCTTTGAAATTTTGATTTTCATTCTCTTTGTTATCTATTTCTCTGGCATTTTCTGTGTTCAAAGTCTAAAAGACATTGAAACACTATTTGTAAATAAAAATTGTTCCAAGAGGACAAATGCCAATAAGATGAAGAGAATGCTACTTCGTTCTGAGGTCACATAGCACTGCAGGCAACTAGCTACTTGAGAGCGGCTGTGAGGTACAAAATTTTGGTTTTGATTGCTAGTTGATGCCTGCTCTGCTGATTATGTGTTGTTTTAAATTAAAAAAAAAAAGAAAAAAAGAAAAAGAAAAAAAGCATTGGATTTTGAGTGGACTAAGATAGTGTATTTGAGTGATAAATTTTATAGGGATATTAGTTACAGTGAAAGGCTGATTTTGTTATGTGGTGGCCATGTTTTTGTAGATTAAGGTAGGATTATTATTTTTACTTAACCTTGAGAAACTGTATTGTACACTTTCTAGAGTAGCACATTCTTTCATTCTTAACTCCAATGTTCAGTCTCTCTTTGTAGAATCAAAATTTTCATGAAATTATTATTGTAAATGGTGCTGTTTGGACTTGTGTATTACCTCTTTTCATTCTTTAGCTTTATGTATCGCTCGTTCTTTGGAATCAGATTGTTTCTCCAAATGAAGAGTTGAAATATAAAGACCGTAGTTCGAAGTGACTTGAGGATTGGGTTCTAATATGTGGGTGAATTGCCATTGCAAATTAAGGAACACCTCCAATGCAACGATGCGGTCTTCTTATTCTCATCTTCTTTTATTTTATTTTTATTTATTTGTTTTACTTCTCTTTTATGAACCAGGCGAATGGGGCTCTGATAGCTTGCCTTGTTTTCACTTGGACAAGTTATTTCATCGGATAGTCAAGTTTCTATCCCCAAAATTTTCAGTCTCAATGCATTGGTAGTCATGTGTTTGCGTCTGGAGATTTGTCTCCAGGTCCTAAAAAATCCTATGGTTGACAATGCATTCGATGAGTGGTATTTGGGAACATAGCATTCTCACCTTTGTGGCAATTCCTATTGCTTTGTAATTTTTTTATTTTTGAAAAATTAAAAATTAGTTTCAAAAAAATAAACATAGAAAAACATTTTTTTGAATTTAAACAAAAATCTTTTATCCCTAAGAAATATATATATTTTTAATGAAAATAATAAGTTTTTAAATTTTTTTCCCCACTAAATTAGTTTTTGAAATTTTTTTTTTTTACCAAACTTATTCAAAAACTCTTATAGGATTCTTCCATTCACATGGCTGATGCTTAGCTGGTGGGATTTAAACCTTGTCATTCTTTCCTTGGTAGCTCCAAACTTACCTCTAAACCGAAGACTATTACAATTAAGTTGTTGTAGTTTTGGCAATGTTTATTCTTGTTTTTATATAATAGTATAGATATCTGAAATATATTTGTATATAACGTGGTGGGTATTAGAGAAAAAAGGGGTAACAAAATATTATATTGATATAATTAGGGATATGTATGAATGTGTGGTGACCATTATTAGATCGCCTATTGGATAGAAAAGTGAATTTCCAATTATTGTAGAGTTACACCAAAGATCAACCTTAAGTCCTTATCTTTTTGCTTTAGTTATGAATAAGTTGATGAGAAATATTAAGAATGATGTGCCATGCTATATGCTTTTTATAAATGATATCATGTTAGTGGATGAGACTA
Source organism: Camellia lanceoleosa (assembly GCA_025200525.1). NCBI lineage: Eukaryota > Viridiplantae > Streptophyta > Magnoliopsida > Ericales > Theaceae > Camellia > Camellia lanceoleosa. The sequence goes on from CM045761.1 coordinate 152,154,114, forward strand.
GAGAAGGAGTTAACACTAAGTTGGAGACTTGGAGAGAAACACTTGAATCTAAAGGATTTAGGATAAGTAGAACTAAGACAAAATATATGGAGTGTAATTTTAGTAACAGTAACATTGAAAATAGAGGAGAATTGAAGATTAAGAACCAAGCACTACCTAAGAGTGAATATTTTCATTATTTAGGATTAATTATCACAACGGTTGAGGAGATTGGAACGGATGTGATTCATAGAATTAAGGCAAGATAGCTTAAGTGGAGGAGTGCGTCTAGGGTACTGTGTGATTAACGAGTACCCACTAGACCAAAAGGAAAGTTCTATAGGACAACTATTAGATCAGCGATGTTGTATGGGATGGAATATTGGGCAACTAAGAAACAATGTGTAGGTAAGATGAGTGTTGCTGAGATGAGGATGTTAAGATGGATGTGTGGCAAGACTAGAAAAGACAGAGTTAGAAATGAGTATATTCAAGAATGGATAGGAGTAGTATCGATAGAAGATAAATTAAGAGAGAGTAGATTGAGATGGTTTGATCATATTCAACAGAGACCAACAATATGACCTTAGATAGAGTGTAGTGAAGAGATGCGATATAGTGACGGTAAATGGAAGTGTTAGGAGAAGGGGCAGATCTAGAGTGACAAGGGTTAGGGCAGTAAATAAAGATATGAATTTCCTTAATTTGACTAACGATATGACCTTAGATAGAATCAAATGGAAAAGAATGATTCATGTAGCTGACCTCCTTTGATGGAATTTATGGTTTAGTTTGATTTGGTTATTTGAAATATATTTGTGGAATTGTCAATCTTTTGAGTAATGGTAAAAATTAGAATTGTACAACATTTTAATGTGGATTTGGATCGAAAATACAATTATATTCATATTGCTATCAGTGCTAAAAAAAATAGTTAGATTTGTATCCAATTATAATTTATATTGATTTTTCGTACCGACAAAAAACAAATTGTAATTTTTTGTTACACTACAACAAAAAGCACCAATGGCGACTAAACAAATGAATTTCGTCGCTGAAAGTTGCACAAATGGCGACTAAATCCATTTTAGTCGCCAAAAATGAAGACTTTTGGCGACTAAAACCATTTAGTAGCCAAATGAGTATGTATTGGCGACTAAAAACCAATTTGGTCGCCTATTATATGGGTTTCAGCGACTAACACAATTTTCGTCGCCAAAAGTGATGGTTTTTCCCGACTAAAACAATTTAGTAGCCGAAGATGCTGGTTTTGGCGACTAAAAAGCAGATTGGTCGCCGATTGTAGGTGTTTTGGCAACTAAAAACAGATTAGTCGCTGAAAGTGAAGCTTTTTGGCTACAAAAAAAATTAGTAGCTAAAAACTTAGTATTGGCGACTAAAATTCAGTTTAGTAGCCAAAAGGGGATGTTTTTGGCGACTAAAGTCGCCAGAAGGTGTGTTTTTAGGCGCAACATTTTTTTTAGCGACTGCAAAATTAATTAGTAGCCTAAAATTGTAGAATTGGCGACTAAATATTGGATTTAGTTGCCAAAAGTGAGCTAAATTTTTTTTTAATAAATAATTTATTTTTTACATAAATTATATTTGAATTAAAAAAATTATATTTTTATATATTATTTTCTATTAATAGCGCTTAAGATACTATATAAATAATATATATTCCATATATATTCATGAGATGGTGGAGTGGCGTAGTGGAGGGAGTGGTTTGCAAAAAGGTTGGAATGTTGTGGGCTGAGACGTCCCAGGATCCAACATTTTTTTTTTTTAAAATATGCTTTTGGCGACTAAAACAGGTGGTCGCCAAAAGCTTCAGTATTGGTGACGAAAAAAATAGTCGGGAAATGTATAAATTAAAAAAAAATAATTTACTATTGGCGACTAAAAATTTAGTCGCCAAATGTATAATTTAAAAAAATAAATGACCTTTGGCGACGAAAATTGTGGTCGCTACAGAGTTTGTTTTTGGCGACTAAAAGTGGGTTTAGTCGCCAAGATTTTCCTTCATGACGGTTTTCCAGCGACCAACATGGCGACTAAAAAATTTTGTCGGGAAAACCTAAAACCCGACTTTTGGCGACTAAAAAATCACTTTTGGCGACTAAAAATTTAGTCGCCAAAAGTGAGTTTTCTTGTAGTGTTATTTCTCAATTAAGGAAGTGATCACTAAACTGATATCTTGAATAATATATGAATTATTTTAAGGAAAAATTACTCATAAGTCCCATATTGGGAAATGTTACTCCATCTAGTCCTGAATGTTTTTTTATAAACCATTTAGTCCTTTTTTTACATCACAACATCATCATCAAAATAACATCAAACATTAAAACATTAACAAACATAAAGAAAAAATCAACAAACATCAACTATTCCCGAATTTAGGAAACATTAGGATTATTTATCAAACATCAAACGTTATTCATCAAACATCAAATATTATCCTACATCAAACATTATTCATCCAACATCGTATTCATTAATCTAACATCAGATTCATTGATGTTTGTGGGTGTTTCAACATTAGAATTATTCATCCAACATCAAATATTAGCAACGTCAGAATTATTCATCAAACATTAACTATTAAACATTAAGATTATTTATCAAACATCAAATATTATTCATCAAAAAAATCAAAACCACATATTCTCAACCATTAAACATTAAGATTATTTTGATGTTGTTTTTATGAAAATAAAAAAATAAAAAAAATTGGGGGTTTTGGAAATCGAACCCACCATTTGATTGACAACTTCAATGGCATCGCCGAGATTGGTGGCTTGAAACCCAGTTGAGACCATGGATTTGAGACCATGGATTTGAGAAGCTCAGAATAGTTGACGCCTCGGTTGAAATCATAGCCTTGGATCTTAATACGAAATCCTTCGAGAGTCTCAGATTGTTTGAAAACTACTAAGCATACGGAATCCAAAAGACATTCTTCCATGTCTTCTTCCCCCATTGTTCTGCAACAACAAAAAAATGGAGCTTTCTGGCTACTGCAACAACCATAAGAGGGGAAATTGGCATCAGGAACAACAACATCTTCAATCAAGCCGTAATCGGTGGACGATTGGTTTTCCGAGTAGATAACTATTCCAGGAAGGATCGCTTTGGATCCAGAGAAGGACTAGGGATTGTCCTCGTGGATGGATCTGGAAAAGCTTTGCTTACCTTGAAATTCGAGATGCTAGTCATGGGATTCAAAGTCGAGGAATTCATAGTTGAAACCGCCCTATCATTGTTCGAATCGTTGTGTGATGATTTCGACGATGGCTTCCGAGGAAGCTTACCCAGAATCTGCCATTTGTTAGGTTGATGGTTGATGTTTTTTTAATTGTTTATTTTGATGTGTAATTGTTATTAAAAAAATCGTTTAATCATTATTTTAATGTTGTTTTGATGATAATGTTGTGATGTTTAGTTTCATTTTTTTAAAAAATAAATTTGATGTTTGATGTTTGATAAATAATGATTGGTGCTTGATGCGTAATCCTAATGATTAATGGTTGAAAATTTGTATTTGATGTTTGATGAATAATGTTTGATGTTTGATAAATAATCCTGATGTTGAATAATGTTTGATGTTTGATGAATAATATTTGATGACGTTGGTGATGTTGAAAAATGTTTGAATAATGTTGGTGATGTTGAATAATGTTTGATGTTGGTGGTGTTGAATAATGTTGGTGATGTTTGAATAATGTTAGTGATGTTGAATAATGTTTGATGTTTGATGAATAATATTTGTTATAAAAAGGCCTATAGTAAGCTTTTAAAAAAATAGGACCTATTAGTCTAACAAAAAACATTCGGGACTAAATGGGTTAACATTCCCAAATTTAGGATTTATTGGTGCTTTCCCCTTATTTTAAAAGAAATTTTGAGGTTTCAATTTTATTGTCTACTAAAAAAAATGGAGTCAATTATAACTTGATAATTTCTGTGTTTGTAATATTGTTGAAAAAATTATTGAAAATGTTCCTAAGATATTGAGATTATTTTATTTGAGCTGTCTGGAGTTTGTGTTAAATTATTTGGTGTAACTTTTGTTTATAGCTGATTAAACAAAAATTGTTTACATAGATTGGAAAAAGCTGATAATCTAGACGTTGAGAGATGGGTTTTTTTGCTTATGTTTTCTCATTATCAGTTTTTAACTTACAATAAATTTTGAGAAAAAGTTTGAAAACTGTTATATCAAAAATAGAAAAGAGAAATTACACTTACCTTTGGTAAGTTTTAAAAATACACTAAACTCCACAAGCTTAATATAATTATATTATGCTATTTAAAAATTTAATTCATATACTATTTTATCCTATTTTTATTAGTCATTTGTCAATTGTATTAATAGAAAAATTAAGTGTCATTTATGATTTTCTAGTGAGTTTAGATGCTTGTTTGAAAAGACTAAATGTGTTGAAAAGTGAGAGTCAATTTTGTAAAAATTGACTTACAGAATTTTTTAAGGTAAGTCATTTTCGAGAAAATGATGCAAAAATATAATGGGATGAGAAGTTTGACATCTATTGACATATCTTACAATCACTTGGAAGGTCCTTTGCCCAACACCAAAGCCTTTCAAGATGCTCCATTTGAGGCATACGTGGGTAATGATGGTTTGTGTCGAAATAAGACTGGTTTGATGCCATGCTCTCCAAACATAAGCAATGGGGCTAAAGGTAACAAGCACAACAAAATTTTGCTTTTGGTCTTAGTTCCTGTTTCGGGAATTTTATCACTTGGGGCTATTGGGAGTTTTCTGGTCCTTCGGAAAAGAGTGGGAAATATAGCAAATGAGCCTGAAGGAGCAAATAGTGAAAATTTGTTTGCAATATGGAGCTATGATGGAAAAATGGTCTATGAAAACATCATAGAAGCAACAGAGGACTTTAATGCCAGACACTGCGTTGGTGTGGGAGGATGTGGCACTGTTTATAAAGTTGAGTTGCCAAGTGGACAGATTGTTGTTGTGAAGAAACTTCACTCTTCACAAGACAGTGAGTTGGCCTACCTAAAAAGTTTTACAAGTGAGATTGGTGCATTGACAGAGATACGGCATCGTAATATCGTAAAGCTTTACAGTTTTTGTTCACATCCACGACACTCATTTTTGGTCTATGAGTTTTTGGAAGGGGTGAGCTTGGATAAGATATTGAGCAATGATGAAACAACATTGGATTTTGAGTCGACTAAGAGGGTGTAGCTCGGCTTTTCGCGCCCCCTTTCGGAAGAATGAAATAGCCCTTACAGTTCGGACTCCACTTGTGTTGGTTCTGAATCTGATTTCACAAGTGCAATGTGAAACAGTGGAAACACAAAAAGAGTCCAAATCCGGCAATTGTTTTTGGAAAATCGATGTTTGAATCAAATGCCAAAAATGGACTGCTTTTCCAGATTTCAGAGTCGCCACCTAAATATTTATGGGAAATTTAGGAAACCCGTGACTCGTGCCGAAGGCCATTAGTCCGTCGTTACCAAAGTGTCTTGGTTCGGGAACTTAGGTATGAGAGGGGTTACTATTCATTGTCGGGGTTACTATTCACCGCCGGAATAAATTACAACAATTTATATACCATATTTAAATTACAGCAGATATGTAGGTGGTGCAGTGGTGCAGCCATCCCATTAAAGCGATATAAAACGAGGTAAATAAAGTATTTAAACAAATTAGGTACTATTCACCGCCGGGGTTACTATTTACTGCCGGAGGTGCTATTCACAGCCGGAGGTTACTATTCACCGCCGGGATATTTATTTAAAGTAATAAATTACAACAATTTATATACAATATTTAAATTACAACAGATATGTAGGTAGTGCAGTGGTGCAGCCATCCCATTAAAGCGATTAAAACGAGGTAAATAAAGTATTTAAACAAATGAGGTACTATTCACCGTCGGGGTTACTATTCACCGTCGGAGGTTACTATTCACCGCCGGGATATTTATTTAAAGTAATAAATTACAACAATTTATATACAATATTTAAATAGCAGATATGTAGGTGGTGCAGTGGTGCAGTCATCCCATTAAAGCGATATAAAACGAGGTAAATAAAGTATTTAAACAAATTAGGTACTATTCACCGCCGGGGTTACTATTCACCACCGGAGGTGCTATTCACCGCCGGAGGTTACTATTCACCGCCGGGATATTTAATAAATTACAACAATTTATATACAATATTTAAATTACAGCAGATATGTAGGTGGTGCAGTGGTGCAGCCATCCCATTAAAGCGATAATAAAAAAAATAAAAAAAAAGTTATACAACGAAGTAAATAAAGTATTTACACAAATTATATCACATTTTTATATTAAATGAAAATTTACGAAAATTCACCTTTTGGGGAAATGATGAATTTTCTGAGTCACAAACTTTCTTTTGACTACTCTCAAGTCTGTGGAATGTGTTTCTCAATTATCAATCCAAAATTTAGAATTATAACTTTAGTGATTGATTTTTGAATGGTGTATTGATAAAATAAAAATATCACTCTCCAAACGCTTTCTCTCCCTCAGAAATCTTCTCACAGAATGCTCTCTTTCAGAATCCCCTCCCTTCTTTTGAATTCGTCCTCCTCCCTTCAGAATGGTCTCCTCTGCTGAGCCTTTCCTCTCTGCTCCATTTCCTCCTCCAGAATTTCCTCTCTCTCCCCCAAAATTCTTCTCTTGCCTTGCCTTATATAGGCATAGAATAATAGTAATAATAATAATATAATAATATATTAATATAATAATATAAGAATATAATAATATATATATATGCGCGTTAGGTGCATGATGTCGGCACCGCCATTTGTTTTTATTTTTTATTTTTTATTTTATAATATATAATATAATATATAAAATATCTAAAATATATAATTTATACCAAAATACTAAACATATAATATACTAATATAATTTTATATAAAATACCAAACATATAATATAATAATTCTAAACACATAAGATAATTTGTTTTATTATTTTCTTTTATATAAAATAGACCAAAAATATGAACAAACACATAAAATTATGAAAAATTAAAAAATACTAAATTAATGAACTATTCAATATTTTAAAATAATTTGGCCATAATGCTGAAGGTTGGGATTAAAGTTTAAATTCCATCTCTTTTACTGAGAATTCTGTGAGAAACACAATCTAATTGTCATCATTGAGTAATCAAAAGAAAGCGCCCAAGTCTTAGGGCCAGTCAAAAATGGAGTGTCTACAGAGGGTGAATGTTGTTAGTGGTTTGGCAGATGCTTTGTCATACATGCACCATGATTCCTTGCCACCGGTCATCTATCGTGATATATCAAGCAAGAATGTTCTGCTAGATTCAGAATACGTGGCTTACATCTCTGATTTTGGCACTGCTAGACTTCTAAACCCTCACTCATCCAATTGGACTTCATTTGCAGGAACCTTTGGATATGCGGCTCCAGGTATGGCAGGACTTTTATTCAAATCAACGTGGAAAGCCTTTTTTTTTTTTTTTTTAACTATTCTTCTTCTTCTTCTTCTTAAATTTCCATGAACAAACTGTCGTTACTTTTTTCTTTTTCCTTTTTTGCCTCTATCCCCTTTTTTTCTTAGCTTTGTTTTTGTGGCAGAACTTGCTTACACAATGGAAGTGCATGAGAAGTTGGATGTTTATAGCTTTGGAGTTTTAATGCTGGAAGTGTTAATGGGGAAGCATCCGGGTGATCTCATCCCATATGTTTCCGCATCACCAGTCACTGCTCATGATATATTGTTGAAAGATATATTGGATTCGCGCCTCCCAATTCCTAGGACTCGTATGGAAAAAGAAGTGGTCCTTGTTGCAAAGCTGGCGTTGGCATGTTTACACCCCAGTCCACAATGCCGACCAACAATGCGTCAAGTTTCTGTGGCTCTACCAAAACAGAGGCCGCATCTGCCAAATTCATTCCACTTGATTTCATTAGGACAACTCTTTGATGTCAATCATTTGACATCTTGAGAATTCTCATTTTGATGTGTCCGTTGCTATGTGTTATCGTTCTCAGAGCATTTTAATGTGGATTTTGATTGAAAATTCAGTCATATTCATATTGCTGTCAGTGATGAAAAAATGATTTGATTTGTATCCAATTATAATTTATATTGATTTTTTTTACTAACCTAAGATATTGAGACTATTTTATTGGAGCTGTTTATGTATGTATATATATATTAGAGTTTGTATATATATATATATATTTTAGAGTTTGTGTAAATTTGTTTGCTGTAAAATCTATTTATAACTTACTAAACAAAAATAGTTTAAATAAATTGAAAAAAAAAACTGATAATTTAGAAGTTGAGAGAGGCGTGTTTTGGGTGATTATTCAGTATTTCAGGAGTATGGACACGTGGTGCTCCATAAGATTTTGATTGGTAGAGAAGGGTAGAGACCCACAATTTATGTTGGGGATGGAGGAACAACACGGGGCTAGATAATTGGTGATTGGCTTAGAGTATGACCACGTGGTGTTCTGGAATTATTGAATAATTTCCTGGGGTGTTTTTGCTTATTGAGTTTTTAATTTACAATAAGTTTTTAGGAGGAGTTTGAAATCTGTTATAGCAGAAACAAAAAAGAAAAGAATTACACTAGCCTTCAATAAATTTTTTAAAAAATACACTAGACTCCACAAGGCTTAATATAATTACACTGTGCTTCTTTACAAGATTAAGTAATAATATTTTATCTTATTTTTATTAGTCGTTTGTTAGTTGTATTAATAGAAAAATTATAAAATAATTATACTAAAATAAAAGTTAACATGCTTGGGATATAATAAAATGAAAGTTATATTTAAATAAATAGAAGAATTATTTGGGTTGCTTTCTAAGTCTTCTCAATTGGCGTACTAGTAAGGGCTCGTGCTTTGTGGTATTATTTTACTAAATGTATTGTCGAATCTTTTTAACATAATTATATAATTAATTTGATGTAATTCATGATATTTATAAATTATTGTCTAACTAATTTTAAAAAATAAAAAATAAAAACCAGTGTGTTGTCAATGATTTTCATACTATGGTGTTTGACATACAGCTAAAAAGTCACAAATTTTTATTTTTATTTTTACTTTTTTTTTTGTCTTCAGTATTTTTTTTTTTTTTGAAAAATTTTGTCAATTTTTTTTTATTTTTTATTTTTCTAGTTTGTCTTGTGTAAATGAATCTAAAAAGTATTTTTTTTTATAAAAAAAGTAAAAAATAAGTTGAAAAAGCCAAACAGTTTTTTGCTTTTTTTTTTTTCTAGACTTTTTTTTTTCAAAATAATAATAATAATAATAATAATAATAATAAGGCTAAGCCCATTTCACGGCCCAAATCAAAGTCCAAAGCTAAGGCTAAACCTATTTCACCCCCTGCTCAGCCCAAAGCTAAATCAAAGGTCAAGCCCAAGTTATCCAGAGATGAATTGCTCCAGTTAGCCCGCCAACGATTCGAGAAAATTAGGAAGCGATTCGGACCATTTACAATCTTCTGAAGGATCAACTACTCAACCAATCTCATATGGCAAATCTGAGTTCCAAGATGCTCAGGACCCATTTGCCTGATCAAACATAGGATTCCCTATAAATACAAATTAGCTTCAATAAATACTCTTTTGAGAAAAGCTGCTAATTTGTATCTATATTGATTCCTATATTCACGTGTTCCACCAAAAGTGATGAATAGTAAAAGTTACTATTCACTTTTACTGTTCACCGTCACTATTCACTCAATCAACTTTTGTTAAAGCTTCATATTCGTGCTATCACTCCACCGAAAGCAACCGACAGCATCTTCTTTATCCCATGCGCTGCCAGCTGCTTTCATCAATCAAAGAAGTCACAAGATTACTGTATCAGTCACAAGAATACTGTATTAGTCACATGACTACTGTATTTTCCTTTTCTATATATTGTAACGAATTCATTCAGAAAGCTTCAAGTTTTTTTTTCATTCTTCAGTCTAAAGAAAAACAGAAAGCTCTGAGTGACAATTACTCCTTTCCTTTTGTAACCCAATTAAAGATCCTTGCAGTTGCTACAATTGTAATTGTAAGTTATTTTCTGTATTTTAATAAGTTATTTTCTGTATTTTAAGTTATGACAGTTTTATTTTATGTGCATTCCAATTCTGTTGTTCAATTTTAGTCATATTTATTATTATTATTATTATTATTATTATTATTATTATTATTATTATTATTATTTACTTTTATCGGTCTATCTAGTCAAGTAGAACCAAAAAATGTGAAGTTTTTGAAATTAAAAAAAAAGGGTTAAAAACCAAAAAAAAAAACAAAGAAAAAAAAAAGTGAACTTCAAACACCCAATTCTTATGGTAAAGGAAAAGGAAAAGAAAAGAAATGAAAACAAATGTGATAAACTGAATAATCATTACTAAAAAAAACATTTTTTTTTATACAATTACCCATAAAAAAAATCAAAAAAACAAATCATTCCATTTATTCGACATTTTCTTCACTCAACAAATTTTAAATTTGTTGTGTAAGAACATAGTTTCAATTACACAATAAACAATAATAAGAAGAACAAGCACACACAAACACAAATATGCGTGGTTCAGCGAGATACCTACGTCTACGGTGGAGAAACGATCAAAATCCATTATATGCAATAAGAATTACAAGAACACTTTGCAGCTCTATGTTTCGGTTACACTCACAAAATTGTACCCGAAATGAACAATATATAACACCAAAACTTCGAGTCGGGGTGTGTAGATGCGCTCCTGGGAACTCTCCGACATCCGCGCTTCAAGGGCGCGAATCTCGTTTTGTTCTGAGCTACTACAGTTCGGATTCAATGTCACGGTTCTGAATCGAATCTCACAATGTGCGATGTAAGATTGATAAATCACCAAAGAGTCCAAATTTGGCAAATCGTTTTGGAAAACTGATTTTTACAAAGAAGTGCCAAACATGGACTGCTTTGCCAGATACAGAGTCGCCACCTAAATGTTTTATTTTGGGGGAATTTAGGAAACCCTGACTCGTGCCTGGCCCCGTCCGTGTGCGTCTGGGGAATTTAGAAACCCCGACGCGTTTCTACAGCCACGGTCCATCACCAAAGTTACCTCGGCTCGGGAACTTAGGTATGAGAGGGGAAGGTCATATAATGAGTACCCCCACTCGCCCGATCAAAAATCGGCCTGTACTAAACATGATATGTCGTTTTTGAAAACACATGTGCTCTTATTCCGGTTAATTAGCTAATCTTACTACGTGATGCGCACAGCATACAAGTATAGACTAGATCGCCTAATTTGGAACAAAACATTGCATGTTTGTTTTGAAAATGGTTTGAAATTTGCTACTTGCAAGTAGGCTAAATCGAGGATTTCGATGAATTGTTCCAATTCAAGTAATCCAACCTTCACCCACAGGCATTCAAGCAGTTATATCAAATAAGCACTTAGCCTCATGGCAAGCATGCTTTCGTGGAAGTCAATAACACACATGCAGTATGCTAAAGTGTAAACACTCACAGTGTACTCCGAGCCAAAACAGTGAACTAGTTAGAAATCATGGATGATCCTAATTCATGTTAAGATGGCTAATGCAACACATGCGAAAATGCAACTAGAAATAGGCTCGGCTATCCTAGATGGCATATGAAATGCAACTTGGTACACGTATTCAAATAGGTATTGAAATACAATGCAGTTAGTATGATGTGCCGAGCCCGGTGCATGCAAAACAGATGAATGATGCACGCATGCAAGCATAAGGTATGCTAAATGAAGCATGCCCTAAAACTAATCATCGTAAGCGGTTAAGTAAAAAGGAGAAAGAAATGGGGGTTGAAAGACATGCATCATACACACGCACGCTTATTACAACAATTGGCCCTCTCGACGGAGGGACCGAATAAGAAGCTAATTAGCTAATCTAAGCTAATTATTACAATACAATTAATTAACTAATCCTAGTTAACTAATTATTACAAAACAAATTTAAATAGCTAAACACATTAACTATTTAAGGTACAAAACAAAGAAAAAGCTAGCTATCTAAGCATGGCAGCTAAGGAAAGCAATAAAAACAGGAGGTTCTCAGAGGGAGAAAACTGCATGCAAGCCCGGTCGCCTCGTTTGGAAATCCAATGCAATGCCCCGATTTGCCTCTGTTTTCAATTATTCTCAGAACACTGCACCAAGCTCCAGAAAGCTTCTAACACATCTTGGGGACTTGTGGGAGGGTGGTCGACCAGTTGTTGGTGTCTACAGCCATGGCCGACCGCCTATCTTTGTTAAAAGTGTGACGCTCCGATTCTACACTATAGGTTGCAGTCAATGGAGAGTCACTAGTGAGTCCTATGGTCAATAACCAAGTAAGATCCCAGATCGCCGGAGGAGTCAAATAGCCTCCCTTCTGAGTCCGGCTTTCTAGGCAGGGTACTACCTTTTTAACAGATCTTACAAGGCATTGACACAAGGTCTCATAAGCAATGCTAAGGTGTGTACATATAAATAATAGAATATAAGTACATAACAACCACGAATACTTAATTCAAAAAAGCTTGTTCCATTACATTACATCCCAAAAAGAAAGCTTTAAACTTCATATGAGTCTTACAAAATATCCAAAATGAAACTTCTAATATTCTAGGATAGCCAAAAGTCTTCAAATGTTTCAGGTTCAACTTCTCCAGCTATGAGTTCCTCTTCGTCACCTGGCATGATACGCCGTGAGCTTTGAATGCCAATAAACACACACACACACCCCACCCTTTTTTCCCAGTCCAATACACAATCACAAAATATAACATCAGGTAGTAAAGCATGATACTCCAATAAATAAATAAATAAATAAATAAATAAATAATTAAATGGTTAAGTTAGACGTTAGTAAACTAGAAATCCCCCAAAGAGATTCCGTCCTCCCAACCACAAGAATCGAACGCGGATTATTCGGTATGCCCCCTCTTTTGCTGCTTTGTTGCAGAACTAACCTCGGATGCCTACCAACGGTTATATACCGCGTAGCGCCAACCGCAGGGCCTCAAAAGAGACGGTAAAATAGGGCTTTGCCCGAAATCCCTCCTTACACCAAACCACCTAGGGTCCGAATACAACCGCTCCGTTCAAGGGTTCCGAAAACCACTTGCGCAAGACTTTAACTTCCAAATAGGGAACACATCCCAACAATCCTTATATCACATTTTCTCATCTTGTCATTACTCAAGTGTTCGAAAACCCAGTACCCTCCCAATTAGGTTTCCGGTTGAATTAAGTGTTTTAAGACAAGGTTAGCTTAACTTATAAAACAATAATATCCATATAAGCATGCATTCTTAAGATGGAAAAGGTAATTAACATAACCATAACACATATATTATCAGGTCAAGATATGATTACAAGCTACAAACATTCTTATAAGAAAGGTAAATAAAATAACCACAACACATATATTATCAGGTCAAGATATGATCATAAGCTGCAAATATTCTCATGAACTCAAAGGTATAACCTAACAAAAATTTCCAGATTTAGTATCGCATAAAGATTAAATTGAAAGAGCTATTTTAGACCCTTTACCGGCTTGGCCTTCCTATGGTTTATAGAGGATTCGATCTGGTTTATAGAAGATTTTTCGGAATTGGAGTTGCTCTTCCAGATTCTAAATTATTTAGAAAGTATTTTAGCACTGTCCAGAATCTGTTCAGAATCTGCCCAGATTCGTCGACTGTTACGAAAACTTGATTTTCTTGCAAACCGCTCAATGTTTTTCGATGAAACAAATTTTAGTTGAAAGCTAACTTCTAAAGGAAGGCTTTAACATAAAATAGAGGTTCAGAATATTTTTGCACATTTTTCTGGAATTTTTGAAAGTTGACTGCAAAAACAGGTTTTAAGGTAGAATGCTCAAAACAAGAAAATTTATAAAAAGGGGGTTCCACCATGGGAATGTTTCATTTCTTTTGTGAAGAAAATATGCTAACTATCACATGTTTAACTCATAAAATTTGTTTGAAAGAGTGCCCTTGAAAAGTTGAGAGATTTGTACAAAAAGAAGATGATGTGTGCCAAAATGGAGAAAATACAAGAGGGATGAAATCAATACACAACCCTTAGCATTTTTTTGAAATAAGAACTTGATAATAACAGATCTGGAACATTATTCAGAAACTTTAGAACATGCATTAGAAAAGGAAATGAAGAGAAGGTTGTGTTGGTGGCTTACCTTCTAAGCTTTGCACAAGAAACTCTCTTCTTCCTCCCTCTTCTCCTCTAGACTTCTCTTCCTTGCTCTCCTCCCTCTCTCTAACCAAAATGTGTGTGTGAGTGAGTGAGTTGTGTGAGTTTGCAAGCTAGGGGGTGTGGTATATATAGGCAATTTGGTGTAAAAGGACATAAAAGCCCTTTAGTTGAAAATGGATGGGAAAGCTAGGATTTTGGTTGGTGTCAAATGGGATAGGAGTAACTAAGGTGCTAAATCATAGGTTTTGGCATCAATTAGTTGATCTTTAGTTGAAAGGTAACTAGTTTTGAGATTTGCAACCTAGGTCTAGGTCACTAGGTTTGGATTTCCTAGAATATCTCATGATGGTGTGCCTTGGAAATAGATTTCTCACCTCCTCCAAGGAGGGGCCAGCCATAGGGATGTGAAGGGCCTAATTTTTAATTATTTTAGGTTCTAGGCACATTCTTCTAGGTGTATACGTATATATATATAACAAGATTGATGGTACTTCAAGGTACAAGATACAAGTACTAATTTGGAGTAAGTTTAGAATTTAAATAAAGAGTGAGGGCTTGGAGTAAATACATGTAACTTATGTAGAATTAAATTAGGTCACGGATCCTAATCCGATTAGGGAAATTCCTGTTTCGATAAAAATAAAAAAAATAATGCTAACTGACAAGATTTGAATTAATTCAAGTAAACGAGGGGCTTTAAAAAAATAATAATTCAACATTAGGATTTTAAAAGTAAATACATATTTCGGGGGCTTCACAGAAAGCCAGGAAAAGTGGTCGGCCAGCTAGTTTTTCTGGCTGGCCGACCACTTGTTGCTGCTGGACTTCACTTTGCTGCAACAGAGAGCAAGAAAGGGCATGGCAATGTATTTGCAAGATATGTGTGCACAACCACCCTCCTTATCATGTCATGAACTCAAGGGAGTGTAGGTTCTCGACCCTCGGGCCACCAATCACGCATTTCAACGCATGATGGCCGAGAGGCAAAGTTGCACAATTCAATATGAAATGAATGCACAAGTAAACACATAAAGCCTAGAACTCTATCATGTATGATCAAGAGCGTCAGTGATCGGGAATTAAGGCACGTTTCATCACTTTAAGTATGAAACGTCCCTCGTTTCCTGTGTTTGGACTAACACCTATTCCAAACACAATGCAACACACAACATGGCATGCACAATGCGACTCAAGCACGCAACTCAATGCAATACAACTTAAGTATGCAAACATGCAAGGGACAAGTGTGCAAACATGCACTTAGCATACTAGCATGCACAATGCTATAGACTACATGGTATACACAATGCTCAATTAATCATGCAAATAACATGGCATACTCAATGCTATGAACTACATGGCATACATAATGCATAATGGACTTAAACCAAAAGGGATAGACCTCGGCCATGCCCAAATTAGTGGCCATTGGTGATGAAATTAGGGCACAAAAGGCAAGGTATGCATGCACAATGCATTGGCCATTCAACTAGGCCCAAGAGCACAACCCTCAAGAGTGTTCAAAGAGTGATAAACATGGAAGTGTAACAACACCAAGTGCACTGAAATAAGGTAAGAAATGATGCCAAATAATTCAAACAAAGCAAGTAAAGCATGCAAGAATCCTAAAGCATTAAAGCTAATAAAGAGGATTACAAAGGAGGCATGCAATACATGGCGAATATGCATGAACTAAGCATGGACAGAGCTCAAGTAGGTCTAAACAAAGACCAAAACATGCTAAGACGGAGGCTCAAAGGCCTAGGCATGCAAGCATACAAGCTAAGCCATAAACAAGGCAATAAATGCACAACCCTTAGAGGCACTCAAAGGGTGGAAGAAGTGGGAACATGGAAATGCTACACACTCTGAAATAACATGATGAATGATGCCAAATCATGTACACAACACAAATGAAGCATGCTATGGTGCTCAAAGCTTGAGGCAAGCAAGAGCACTTGTACTACAACCATACAAAACATGAAGCATGTGACCAAGGTGACCCAAAACAGCCCTAGAACATGTTAAAATGAGTCTAAAACATGCATGGAAGGAAGCCAAAACATGTTAGCATGAGGGGCACAAGGCATGATACATACAAGGTAAGTAAGGTGGATTACACTCCACTTATTAAGACCAAGCATGGGATGACTTAACTAACAAAAATCAGAGTTATATCATGGCATAATAACCCCAAAAACACATTGAAATGATGGCTCGCAAGCTAAGGCATGAAGGCATACGCAATGATTCATGTTAAGGCATAAAGGGGCAAACCCTCCAACGCATTGAAAGAGCAATAAATGCAAGTGCATGAGCATGAAACATGGACTGAAATCACATTACAAATGATGTCAAATCATTCAAATAGTCCAAGTAATGCATACTGGTGGACTTGATGCATAAAGCCAACAAGCTACATTGAACCATAGCTATACAAAGAAAGTCATGCATGGTCAAAACAACCAAAATTAGAGCTAAAGCATGTCAAAACATGGACAAAAGCTTCATGAAGTTAAGCCAAAAGCATGCTAGAATGACATGTTAAAGCATGAGACACACTAGGCTATTTCATGGAAATGCACTACAAGTGCATGAAGCATGCAAAGGCTAACCAAACCAAACCCTAACAGAGGTATGGCATGGTAAAACAAGCCCAAGAACATACTGAAATGGACTCAACATAAGCTAGAATGACATGCTACTTCATGAAGCGTACAAAGCTAGTCTACAAGATTTACACTACAAGTGTATTATGCATGTAAGGGATGATCAAGACAACCAAAAAAAGATCTAAGGCATGTTGAAATAACCCCAAATACATGCTAAGAACAAGCTAACACAAGCTTAAAACACATGCTCAAACATGAGACATATATGGCAAGTATTCAAAATACAAAGAGAGGGGACCCTCTCCTATTTAGGAATCCAAAACCACCTTTCCACCACTGAAAATCCTTTGGATTTCAGTGGTAGAAAGGTCATGCAAAGGCTACAACAAGAGCCTAAAAGGATGGCTCAAAACAAGGCCTAACAAGGCCTAAGAGGGGATAGATCACCCCTAATGAAAAAGTGACCTTAAACAAACATTTTAAGGGCCAAAAATTAGAACTTTTTTCAGTAGGAAGCTAAGCTCAAAACAGCATGCAAATGGGTCCAAAAGCTTAAGCAAGAATGGGGGATTTAAAGGTTAAAGACTCACCCTTGAAGACCTTCTTTACTACTGCAACTCCAGCACACTCTTTGAGCTCAAACCAGCCTAAGGACACCAAAAACAACTTCAAGAAGCCTCAGCAACACAAGCAAGGTGTTTGAGTGTGTGTTTGTGCACAAAAGTGAGACAAAATGACACTTTTAAGGCACAAAACAAGAGTAAAAGGAAGAAGTATAGATATAGATTATATGTATCACTCCAAGAACTTTTTTTTGAACCTAGAGGAGGGAGGAGATGGTTCTCTCTTATAGAGAACCAAAAGCAAAGCTTCTTGGAGAAGCTAAGGTTCAAGGCAATCCCTCCATACACGTGTATGGAGGATAGCTTCAGTGCCTTCCAGCTGTGCCAGCTGGAGGAAAATATCTCCAAAAAGGTGGCAAAAAGCAGCCGACCACTTGAAGTGGTCGGCCAGCTAGTTCAAGTGGTCGGCCGACCACTTTAAGTGGTCTCCCAAGAAGACAACTGGTCGGCCATGGTAGGAGATGATCAGCACACTGAAAACAAGCCAGGGATGGGGTGGCCGACCAGAAAAGGTGGCTCAAAGACCCAGGAGAGCAGTTGTCAGATCAGAAAATTGGCTGGAGGGAAGAAAAGTGGTCTCCAAGGGGAAATACTGGTCTCCCACCCTTGTACCACCTTTCAAACAAGGAAAACAAGGTTTGTACAAAAAACAAACCAAAATAGATGCAAGACGAAAGTTCGGGAGGCAAAGCGCGCAGCCGAGAGCCTCGAAAACTAGCCGACGAGCACCAAAAGTGGTCTCCCAGACCATGGTGGCCCTCTAGGGCAAGGAAACAAGGTGTGGTTCAAAAACCACGCCAAACAGAGAACGTTAAGCGATCCCGAGACAAGGCGCGCGGCCGAATGCTCTGAAAATCGAAAACTAGTCTCCAAACGGGAAAAGTGGTCTACGACCACAAAGAGATGGTCTGCATGACCTCTCCCTCCCAGGCAAGGAAAACAAGGCCTAGTCCGTAAACCGAGCCGAAGCACAAAGAGTTCAGAGGCCCAGAGGCAAGGCACTCGGCCAAAACTCCGGAAACTCGAAATGAGCACAACATGCACTATCACCGAGCGCTTAATCGATGACGTCTGAGTCTTAAGGTCGGTCAAAAATGAGGTGTCTACAAGGTGCTGTCCCCAGAACCCCACAAAGGGCCTAGGTTTAGCTCGTTCTGCCTCTGTAAAAAATCCCTTACGATACTTTGAGTGTACAATAAATACAAGACACCTCACAAATTCAACATAGCATATCAGTGAGGGATTTTAATTCCATAGTTCAGAGAATCTCAATGGTGGATGACATTCTCAGAAGTTTTTTCCACCTAATGGAAGAAAACATAAACAAAAAGCACTATGCAAGTCAAAGATATGTAATCAAGACATTTGACTTAACGATTGTGTAATACTATAAATCTTTATAGTGTGAGATTATGGGTTCAGTTTTTACGAAGAGGAGTTTAATATTTATTGTAGTAGTTTATTCTCCCCCATTATGGGGATTGTATGTAATTAATAGTGATTGTTGGGCTTGGTTATTGGTTGTTAGGCTTTGTTTACTTTCTATCTATTTTATGTTATTGGTCTGTCTGATAATATAAATATTTTTCATATTTATAATTACTCCCAGGGCTGGCTCTAGGGGTAAGTTGGCAAAGCTGCCGCTTTGGGCTCCAGATTTGAGCTAAAAAAATAGAACCCATGTAGGATTAATTCTTATAATATTGAGGGATTTTTTGTTTTTTTCTTTTTTCAAAGACCTAGAAGGCCTCAATTATTTTGATTGTTAACTTATTAAAACTCAACTCTAAGTCATTAACACCAAACTCAAAAATAAAACTATTTTTATATATGGAGGATTTCCATTACTTTGATTTTAACTTATCAAAACCCAACTACGTCGCTTAATACCAAACTAAAAAAAAAGCATTATTTTTATTATTGGAGGGCTCTAAGTAACTGATTTCACTTTACCAAACTTCTCTCCAACCCAATTAACCTGTAACGCACCCAAATAATTGACATAAAAGTTGATCTAATTAATTCAATCAATCATATTAAACTCAACTCAAGTGATCAATCTCTATATTTGTATTCCATTCATGTAAGAGATTTACAAAAAGGTCCATATGTAATACATATTCAATCCCCTTAAATTGAATCCATAGCATGTGAGACAGTTAAAATGAATGAAATAACAACAAAAGAAAGACAAGTTCCAAGACTTAGGCCTAGTTACACAAAAGATAGTTATCAAACCCACACAAGTAAAACCCTTGGCTTGTCAAAAGAACTAACAAAAGAAAGAGCCTCGTGCTCTCCAAAGACTTCCCACACCTTTAGTTAGATGGGATCACCCCATCATTTCCTCCACAAATCCACTAGGAGTGAGCACAAAACCCAGTAGAAATATCTTCACAAGTATATATGTTTAAGCAGTCGTATATACAGGAAACCAACACTATGCCATGCTCCAAAATCACAAGTTTTATTCCTTTGAAAATCATATGCAATGATTCTTTTAAAGACACTTCCTTATCTAAAAAAATTTCAAAATTTAAATGTGAGATGATAAATACGACTCAAGTAATCCCTAGGTTAGTCTCTACAAGTAGGCATAACAAGCACTATGTACCAATCCCCCACTTTTCCGGCTCCTAGCTGGAAGGCATGTGGTACCTCCTGTCCACACGTGTTTTCGGTCTTTCAACCTGGACACTCAAGCCAACTTAAACAATACCATCTACAATCCCTATCTAGACTTACCAAACGTATTTACTCCAAAAGATTTCAAGATTTTCAATTGTTTTCTCAAAACAATATATCAATTCCTAAGGCATAGCCATAATAAACAATATTGAAAGCTATGCAAAATAAATGAAATGAAATGCAATTATGTGGCTTCACTATAACATTCTACAATTCTTAACTTTTGTTCGATATGAAATACGATATTCAATACATTTCTCCATTTCTCAAGTCATAACCAAAGTCCATACCCATGTGACTTATGACACCATTTCATATTTACAATCAATATTCATTTTCAATTCATAGTCCAAGCATAGGCAACTCATGCTATTCAATAATTTTTCAAAACAACCCATCCATCTCATGGATATCTCAAACAACATAACAATATGTGAAAGTTCATCATTTCTTTGAAGAAAATTCTAACAATTTCATAAGTCCTTCACAAAAAATCCACCTTTTCCCAATTTTTTGGCAAAATCTAGGGTTTTATTCAAAGAGGGTTTTTTCTTCATTTTCACTACAAGAATTAACACTTTTGGCAACAAAAAAATTGGTCGCTAAAAGTCTATTTTTGGTCGGCAAAAGTTATCCACGACCAATTTTTTTGGTCGCTAGTTTGGTCGCCAATTGAGGGTCGGCAAAAGTAATTCGCGACCAAATTTTTGGTTGGTCAGCAAAAGTTGGATTTGCCGACTAAATTTTTGGTCGCTAAATATTTATTTACTGCGACTAATCCATTTTGTCGCTAAAACACTTTGGTCACGAAAAGTCGCCTTTTGCCGACCAAAAAAATTAGTCGCCAATTATGACATTTCGCGACCAAAAGTGGTGGTCGCCAATTGTGACATTCTGCGATCAAAATTAGTTTGGTCGCCAATGGTGACATTCTGCGACCAAAAGCTGTTTTGGTCGGCAATAGATGTACTTTTGGCGACCAAAACTCTTGGTCCGCAATTGTCATTTTTTACAAAAAAAAATTATTTTGGATGTCGCGACTAATAAATTGGTCACCAAAGCAGGAAAACAATACACCTGTAATTCCTAATAATTCATTCAATCCATAATAAACCTATAATTTTAAAACATCATTCAAATTAACTGAATCATTAACATTCGACACAATACATAATTCATTAACATTCAACACAATACAACTATTCTAAGTTTTCATTCACAAATGTGTACTTTCCAATACAGAACAAATGTAAATGTGTACTTTTATTAACATTCATTAACATTTGACACAATACTAATAAATTGATCTAAATGTGTACTTTCCAATACTAAACAAATTTAAATAGAAAAAGGTCTAATAAATTTAAGGTGGGAAATTTCTTCAAAGCAATGTAATTTTGCATCAGGAAGATAGATCATAGAGTGAGGAGCACAAACAACCCTGGAGCAGCATGTCTTTCACACTATCCACTCCAACTCCCTTCCGTAACTGAGTGTCAGGTTTATTAGTTGCAGAGACGGTATGTTCGTGCAAGGTGCAGATTCTTTTGCCCTATGGAAAATTACAAACCCATTCTTCATCTCCCACGCAAGATGCTCCTGCAAATTGCACATAAAACAATGCTTATCAAGGAGCCCTTAAATTGGACACTAAATAACATTACAAGGCTTCCATGTTGGTGGATTATGGTGGCGTCAATAATGTAATGATAATATGAATTACAAGACACCCATAATGCATCTATTGAAATTTAAAATCCGTATTCCCAAACAAAAATTGAAAATGAGTTAAGCATTGTTTTCAGAACAAGAATTTACTCACTTCTTTCTGCCAAGAGCAGTAGGATTTGAAAGTAAAAAACCCTAAAGGAGGAGGCTCAAACCTTCAGAGGTCATTCGTCCAGATGATTTCTTATTCTTCTTTCCAACATCTTCATCCAAGACTATAGATTTTGAATCACTAAGAGTTGATGTAGAACATCCAGAAACAGGGTTGTTAATTCTGGAAATCTATGTTAATCCAGAAACGGGGTTGTTAATCCTGGAGCAAGGGGCCTATAGAGGAGTGTTAAGGTTAAGAGTGAGCGTGGTGGTGTTGACAAGCTTCCAGAGGAAGGAGTGAGGCCCCCATAGGAGTTTATGCTACTAAGGTGGAATTTAGCAATTGTTTTTTTAGTTGCTTATTTGCTTTTTTAGAACCTTAAAAAGCTGATGCGGCTGGTAATTACAAAAAAATATTCTTTTTTGTTAGTAGAAATGTTGGCTTTTTTAGCTCTTTTTTAGTTACTTTTTTAAGTTCAAGACAGACTTTTTTTGTCTTTTGGTTTATTTAGCCAAAAAGTAGCTTTTTTTAGCCCATTCCAAACATCCCCTAAGAGTCTAACACAAGTGGTAGATAGAAGCAGTAACAGAAACATCCAGAACATACCTGAAGATGAAGATTAACTTCATCTGGCCGCGAAAGAAATGGAAAATCGCCCCCACTCTTCAAGTATGCTCGCCTTGCTCTAGGATACTTTTCACTCACTTGATCTTTGAGTTGTTGGGGGGTTGCACAATAGTCGTTGGTCTTCAAGAAGGAGCACATACCCGTGTTATTAAAAAGCAAACAACAACAACAAAACTATCAGCAAAGTTTCCTATTCTGCTTCTATTCTACTGAAGCTAGAAATAACCCACAAAAATTGTAACATGCAACGAGAAAAAAAAAATAGATAAAAATTTCAACCACTCAAAAAGATATGCATGGCATTTTAACGAATATGATAACCAAACCAAATTAAGGCTTATGTCCCAGTCAAGTAGGGTCGGCTACATGGATCTTTTTTCACCACTGTGTCATATTAAAGACTATATGCTCAGTTGATTTTTTTTTTTTTTACTAAGATGTCCCATGTCTATTTAGGTCTTCCCCTCCTCATAACATTTACATTTATAGTGATTATATCATTCTTAACTTACAATTGAATCCATAGGTCTTTGTTATACATGACTAAATCATCTTAGCACCTTCTCTCTCAACTTATCTTCAACTGATATTACTCCTACCATTTCGCGCATATATTCATTTCTAATCCTATCTTTCACACATCCATCAGTAATCAATTTAAAGAAGATGATGACAAGGTAAATTTTTATTAAATTTGGATGATCAGATAAGGCAACAGCAACATTCACCAATCAGCATCATGGCAGAATTTGTGCATTGACAGACACATTTGAGACTACTGCATTTCCTTATCTTTGAAAAGTAAGAATTAATTTTTCAGTCTGCCCAACTAGCATGTGGATGCCAAAGCTTAGCTTATGCCCACATAGCATATGCATCATTTTGGTACTATTTTCAGATTGTCTACACCAAAACCAAAATAAAACCATCAAAACAGTCATCAAAAGAAGGTTGGTGTTACATACATCAATTATAGTTATAAGAGCATCTGAAAGCAGAAGAGGTCCAACTGAAGCATCATCTGTTGTTAAAGTCAACCTTTATGCTAAGTCATCTTTTGAGAGGGTTTCAACCTGCATGATATTTGAACAGTGCAATGTAAGAATAACATAAAGCAACTTCTTCCGTTTGGTGAATAGACTCTGCAGTTGACAGGATGTGAAATGAAGATGGCAAGTCATAAATGCAATGGCTCATTTAGCCCTCTTCTAAGTCAAGTGTTGTCTAAGATGGAAAGCTCTGATCTATACAAGGGGGGAAAAATGAAAATCAATTAAAATATGAGACGCATTTAAAGAACAAATAGACAGCTAACTGAGTTTTGATCTATGCATACAACTGCATTAACCAACTAATTTATTTGACACTCTACATTCTTTCCATCTACTAGGGAAATACGGTGGAATTTCGTAATTTTATCAAGGCATTGTTTGGAACTTGAAATTAGTAAGGTAAAAGGAAAGGAAAATCTTTATCCTTCGTGTTTTCCCTCCTACTTAAAGCAAAGTTAGAATGACATTTTTCATGTAATAATAAAAATTCGTGCAATGAGGAGAAGAAGAAATTATACTTGGAACAAAAAATTCCTCACATACTTTCAAACAAGGAACAATAATTTCCTTAGCATTATCTTTTACTTTTCCCTTTACCAAATTCATGAACCAAATGGATCATAAAAGAATTTTAATTTGAATACACACTTTTTTGTGGAATTACAAGAGGGTGGAGTATAACTAAAAGAGAGGTTCATATTCCAAAATCTGCTATTCAAAAAATATGGAAAAACAAGAGACCTATGAAACCTGAAAGGCAATGTCATATAAACAGATTTCCATATGGGAGTGAGATCAAAATCATTTTACCATCAATTTCACAATTAAACAATTGATGTTGTCTCCATAGTTCAAAAGTAACTGGAAGTAGTATTTTTCTTCTAATATAACAAGCTATCTTCACACAACAATCTCATTCCATGGTGACAAATCAACAAATAAGGAAGAGTAATGGCAGATTGTTTAGGCACATCTTACAGATAAACTACTAGTAAACAGTTCACTTGAGTTTTTGAGACTTAACCTGGGAAACAACGAAGTCTACAGAATCAGCAATAAATGGTTCATGGGGAACATCTCGGATTCCCGTTAAGACATATCGCTTGACAAAAAGAAGGGACCAACCAACACCTTGACCAAAATAGAACAAAGTTAGCAGGTGAAGGTTTGATATATTCAGGGAACATATGGAAACTTGACTTCTTGAGGTAATGATTGAAGAATTACTAAGCTTTACTCTAATAGTCATTCTCTATCAAATTTTATTGTCCTTAGATAATTTATTGCTTGTACCAGAATAACCTAAACATTAATAATTACAACATTATTTTAGCTAACAGTTTTCAAAGTTAGAACTTTAATTTTGAAGTTAGTAATATTAATTTCACTATTTGACTTATACAAATATGTCTATTATATGAAAAGTCTAGTGATACGGCATGCAAAACTAATACTTGATGGGGAGGATTATTTCATCGTTGGCAACATCTACTGACCATAAGAACAATTCAGCCCACCGTAAAACAAACTACAGCTTGATGGTAGTTAAATTTTCAAAATTCACTACACCTTATAATTATAAATAAGTTTCATTAGTTATGAAATTAGCCGTAGAGAATGAGGAAAAAAGACTAGACATAGATAGGAACACAGTGACGATCTTAGCTCATAGTATAACAATCAACTAAATGGTAAAAACATAACCCTTATTTCGTGTATTTCCCTTGAACCCATACCTAAATGTGGTCCATTAGGTAAGCCAAAGGCACTCTTGCCTTCCTAAGATCCCACAAAACTCAGCCTCTGATTCGTGATTAGAAATGACAATCTCTGAGAACAAGCAGTCTCATTAAATAAACAATCACTGTAACTCTTATCAATTCTCGAGTCTTTTTAAGCCAACATACTAAAGTTAAAGTTACTCTTAATTATCTCCCAAAAGCAGATAATTCCAAGAAATTATTCAGTGACTTGAATTCCTTAAACGTTTAACTGTGAATAAAAATAAATAATACTCACAAATTCAGCAACAAAGTGTTGAACAAACTTGATTAGTTAGAGATATTATGAAAGGAAACATATTTCATTATGCCACTTAGATTGTTTCGTGCAGTGTAGTGCAGTGAGAAGTTTGTCATAGCATGATTATTCAGCAACAAAATAAATTGAATTAGCCTTATGTTGTGCAGAATGCCTGGAATTAGTAATACTACAAATAACCAGAAAAGATAATAAACTGAAAATTAAATTATCAGAAATCAACCAAAAAATAGAACGGAAGTAGCCATTTGGTCCTTGAATCGATCAATAATAGCCTCCTCTCCCCCTTCCATTTCAACAATGTCCGACCACTTAGTCTGAAGCAGGTTGAACGCTGAGTACCCTTAACATATCCAAAATCCAAAAATCATGTCTTAACGATAACACCTAGAGACTCAAGTTTCATCTTCTTTTTTTTTTTTGGATGAGTACTCAAGTTTCAAGTTTCATCTGCTCAACAAACATTTCATCACATCATGTGTACTACCGTACTTCTAACAGATTGCTCCCTTGTTATTTGCTATGTTTTGTTTGCTCATGAAACACGTCAGTATGTGATATTTGGATAACACTTCTGTGGGAGAGGGATCATTTTCCCAACTTCATCTTCTGCAGACAGTTATGGTTTGACAGACATATATATATATGCTAACATCTTATCCTATCAATGTCAAGCACTATACAGGAGAGAGTATAGAGGTTAATGTTTCACAGTAGCTCTGTTAAAAAAACTGAAGTTGTGATATTCCACACACACAGAAAAGAAAAGGCTATGGTTATGCAAATTTTTACTACTGCACTAAATTTAAGCAAACATAGTTAAGAATCGATTCCAAGGTTACTAAATTTAATCTACTACTAGAACATCAATTAATGCATAGTAATGTTAAAGTATTAAAGTAAAGTAATGTTACACATATCACAATTTTATTTCGTGTTTTTTCTACTATATAATGTGATACACCCATAGTGGTTGAATATTAATTGGCTTAACGTAGAACCCATTATATCAAGCGATAAAATTATTCTCAGAATTGAAGGGCAATTTTGTTGATTCATAATATTTTGCTTCTTTGGTGCTACACCTTAAGCAGCCCCAATGTTTATGAAATTTAAGGCTTGGGCTTTGCCTTAATTAGAACTTAAAGCCCACAATAATCTCATGGTCCAAGTGATGCCTAACAGATTTATAATCTCATGGTAAAGAGCATTTATTCAAGTTATTCTAAACAATCTTAAACAACAAGAGAATTTTTTATTTTTTTGTTGTTGATGGTATGACTCCATACAGAACATCACCATTCAAACTCAATTCCAAACTGACGAGCATTTCTTGACTAAAAGATCAAGTATTTTTACTACTGCACTAGTTGTGTTGCTCATAATGCGCATAGTTTCCAAGTCACCAAATAAGAGATTTTAAATAGGCTATGCATAAGCATGAGAATATTATTAAAGTAAATTAAACTTCGATTCAGGCCTATAATGAGAAATTTGATACTGCTAAATCTGCATAAGATCCATAGTTGCTAAGTAAATATTTTCATACAACTGTAAGTAAATATCTACATAAGATCCATAGTTTCTGAGTATATATAAAAATAATCTATTTGCAGCACTACAAAATCTATTTGTCATTATTATCTAAGAAGGGATCTATCAAACAACCGTCTCGCAGGAACAGTTCCAGATAATGGATCCTTGTCACTATTTTCACTATGGATCTTATGCAGATATTTACTTACAGTTTCTCATTCATAGGAACAGTTCCAGATAATGGTTCCAGAAACTGAATTAATGCTTAATTGAATAAGATACAGAGGCACATATACAGCAGAACAGAGAAGCACATAGAAACAGAGACATAAAATATAACTCTAAATTTTCCATCATGTTTATATTAGCTTCATGTAGATGATTTCTATGAAATCTTGAAAATGAAACTTTCTATTTATGTAGCTTCATGTAGAGAGAGAGAGAGAGAGAGAGAGAGAGAGAGAGAGAGAGAGAGTACCGATTTAAGCTTGAAATGCGAGTAATCGAAGGGTCAGAGTTTAGATCTGGAGCTTCGATGGAGCTTTGAAATTGCTTCAATGGAGCTTCGAATATTTGAATCTTCAATGGAAATCACTGAATTGAAATTGGTTCGATCTGGAGCTTCGAAATCAAACCCTCCACAACCCGATTCTGCCTTGGCATTATCAATTTCAATTTATCACTCTCTCTCTCTCTCTCTCTCTCTCTCTCTCTGATCTATGAAGAAGAAGAAGAAGAAGAAGAAGAATGGATTTGCATTTGAAAATTCAAACCCTAGAAATTTATGATATGGGTTTTGAAAGTGTATGTATATGCTTTTTCATAACTGGAGCTGGTGGATGGAGTGGGTTGGGGTAATCAGTAGTAGGAGAGCGATGCAAACAGAAGGAAATGAGAGAGAGAGCATGAGAAGGTGAATGCGTGGTACAAAACGACGTCGTTTTGTAAATGGCGACCAAATTTTTTTTGTCGCCGAAAAAATTCAATTCCCGCCCCCACATAAGTTTCAAATTTCTCTCCCAAACTTTTGGCGACCAAAAGACCACATTAGTCGCAGAAAAGGTACCTTCGCCGACTAATTTTTTTAGTCGCCAAATCTCAATCAACGGCGACTAAAATATTAGTCGCTAAAAGTACTAATTTCGCAACTATTTTTTTTTGGTTGCTAAAAATAAGTTTTTGGCGACCAAATTTTTTGTCGCCAAAAAATATGTGACCTTCCGCGACCAAATTTGTAGTTGGTCGGCAAAAACATACCACTTTCTGCGACCAACTCATTTTTTGATCGCCAAAATATAACCTTTTGCGACCAATAATATTTGGTCGGCAAAAGTGGTCGCAAAATGTGTAAATTCTTGTAGTGTTTCAAAGACATTCCTCTTCTACATATTTCCAAATGTTCATAAGTTCACAAAACAATTTATTTTGAACCATATCATAAGAAAATCATTTCTTTCAACATTTCCAAAACCCAACACTTTAAATCTTAAACCCTGAATTTCGATAATCATCCCAAAACAAGCAAGACATGCTAAAATCATATATATAACTCAAAGAAATTTCCTACCTCAAATTTTAGACCGGTCTTGAATCCTGAATGTTCAAGACATGCTAAAATCATATATTCAAGTTTTTCTTTGAATCCTGAATGTTCAAGACCGGTCTTGATTACTCCCCTATCAATTAACCAAAATAAAGAAAAATAAAAGTTAAAGACCTGTAAAATCATGAGAAAAATGCTGATCAGATAAAACCCAATCGAAAATAAAGTATGCAAGTTGTTCCATAAGAACTCATTCAAAGAATCTGATGTGTGAGGTGAAATCTTATTGCTCAATTTGATGGGTGATGTGAAATCTTATTTTTCACTTGATCAAACTGAGCATATACTTCTTAGGTGGAGAAGTTATTTGGTGGTTTTGGGGTATGGTCATGTAGTGTCTTAGATGTGTTGTGATGGGTAGAAAGGACGGAGTTCACGATTTTGTGTTAGGCACAGAGGCCATGATAATTTGTGATAGGCTAGAGATATGACTACGTAATATCCTTAGACTAAGAAATAATTTTTCTCATAGGTGATAATTCAAACCAAATGACCTCATTCAATGAATTTGATGTGTGAGGTGAAATCTTATTGCTCAATTTGATGTGTGATGTAAAATCTTATTGTTGAGTTGATCAAACTGAGCCTGTCATAGGCGGAGTATTTAAACCATAAGAATTCATTCAAAGAATCTGATGTGATGTTAAATCTCAGGTAAAATACAAATAAATATCCTCACATTTGTTTAAAATGTGAATTGTTTTTTTTTTTTTAAATTATAAATATATTTTTGTCAGAATTTTTTATTTAAAAAAATTAATAAAAAAATAAAATTTGTAATTACTCTCTTATATAACAATAAAATTATCTGAATTATTAATTGAAATATATTTATGATATTATTAAAAAATGTTAATTGAGTTGATAATTTATTAAAAAAATAGATAATTTGTTATGCGATTAAAAATTTCAAAGGATGTGATGTAATT
Organism: Camellia lanceoleosa; assembly: GCA_025200525.1. NCBI lineage: Eukaryota > Viridiplantae > Streptophyta > Magnoliopsida > Ericales > Theaceae > Camellia > Camellia lanceoleosa. Next base: position 152,183,874 of record CM045761.1, read on the forward strand.
TTTAGAACCACAGGGAGTAATCCGTATTTTAGGAAAGTCTCAGGGGGAGGTGTATTTATAATTTATTAAAAAATTTTAAAAATCATGCAGAAAAGTCAAAAAATACTTCTGATTCTCTTTATTTTTTTGGATATATTTTTTATTTATAAAAAATCAAAAAGTCATTGACAGACACTTCAATTTTTTTCACCTTAAATTTTTAGACAAAAAACAAAATAATCACTCTTTTAAACCAACCTTGTACACATTTTCAGTAATTATATCAATAACTATAATTTGACCTTTCCACATTGTTCTTAAGAATAATTTGAATAAAGTTTGATGAACTTCATTTAAAATATAATAGGTCCCATTCAATTCCATTTTGTTGATTAAAAAAAAAATTCCATTCAAAATGAAAAGCTTTGCTAATAAACAGATTTGAGGTGACCGAAGCATCCCCAAAGTCAAGTCTGTGACGACCCAAAAAACAAAAATAAAAAGTCAAGTCTATGTGCAATATTTTAGTATGGATTTTTGTTGCCCAAAAATATTATGGATAATGAAAATGTACTTTAAATTTTGTTTCAAAAGTGAATGTATAACATAAATTTAAATTAGTGAGATGTGCCTTACACTCACAAAAATTATAAACCATTAATTTATTTTTTAAAACAAATTTTCAAATAATATTTTCAAATTTGTAGTATTACAGTGTGTTGCCATCTATTCACGTCAACTTGGAAAGTAATTTAAAGTTATCAGATTAATTTTTAGAAATAATTTGTGTTGAAATGAAACACTACAAAAAATTAAGGCTCTAGAGACCAAAATTTAGGGACAAAATTATTTTTTAAGAACCAAATAATTTTATTGCGAAAATGTTGTCATTATATTTTTAGCAACAGAAATTGGACATTAGTGATGAATTATTATCCTTTTAGAACCAAATTTTGTCTTAAAAAAAAAAAAAAAAATCATTTTGAGACTAAATAATTGTCCTTAAAAGTCTATTTATTAGTGACATTTTCAAAATTTTGTCACTAAAAGCCTTATTTTTTTATTTTTGGGGACGATCTTTTAGCCACTATCCTCATGACGATGAAAATTGGTCCCTAAATGTCTTTTGCAACAAAATTTTCACTTTTAAAGACCAAAATATTTGGTTTTTAAAACTCTTATATATTGTAGTGAAATACTCTACATCTTAGGATTCTTAGAGAGATTTCATTTATTTATTTATTTATTTTGGCGCCATATAGCAAATCTTCACTGTTGTAGCCTAAAAATAAATTGTTGCAAGGTTAATACTTAAAAAATGGAAGAAAAAAAAAATATGGAGCCATTCAGTTTTCATATATATATATATATATATGTAGGAAAATATTTTACAAACAAAATTTTATACATAAAAATTATATAAATTTTCATATAATGATGTGACAATGATATTTTTTTATAAGGAAAATGCTATCCATACATAAAATTCATACAAAAATTATCACAAGAATGATGTGGCAATACCATTTTAGTAAATAAATGTCATCTTTGTGAGTGTTTTGATTAGTGAATGACTTATATTAAGCCACGTCGTTATGTATAGAAAGAGGGCTGCTATTTGCCCATACCTTTTTACTTTGGCCCTCCTACTGCTTTGAACCCCCACCCAGCAAAATGAAATCCCTCCATTTTTCTTTGAACCTCCGCCTTAATACCAACTATACCCTTAACCCCAAACCCAAACCCAAACCCTAACCCCAACCTCACATCCATCTCTACCTCTACTCCTCTCCGACCGGTAGCCTCCTCCAGCAACCACCCTCCCACCATCTCTCATCACCGCGACCCCCTTCCACTTCTCTCTCTAATATGGGCTCTCTCTCTCTCTCTCTTTATTTTTTTGCATTCTAATCAAGTATGAGAGAGAAACAGAGTAAGAGGAAAGACCTATCAACAATGGCTACCTTTAAAACCACTATCATAGGCTATATAGCGAGTGATTTCATGATCATATGTCTTGCCCTCCTTCTTCTCCTTTTTCTTCTCTATCTTCTTTTGAAAATCCTAGGTTTTCATCTCTTTCTCTCTCGCAATGGATGAGGAGGTCACGATGGTGGAGTGGGTTTGGCAACACAGTGCTGAATGAATTCTGAATGTTTGGCAACACAGTGCTAAATGAATCCTTTTGGTTCGGTAACATAGTGCTGAATGGGTCAACGTCACAATCGCGATCTCTACCCTTGCTACTGTTGCGATCGCAACACATGTAATGGAGATCGATTTCTCTCTCTCTCTCTCTCTCTCTCTCTCCCTTCTCTAATTCAGATTTGCAGTAAGGGCTAGGAATGCTTGTCGGTGGAGGTGGTGGCTGATTGCGACAGAGGGAGTGGTGGTTGCGACGGTGAGAGGTGGTCGGAGATGGTGATATTACTGGAGGTGATTGGGGTTGGGGTTAGGATTAGGGTTTGGAAAATTAGGGTTAGAAGATTAGGAATGAGGGTAAAAGTAGAATTTATGTGGGAAAAAATTGGAATTAAAAAAAATAAAAATAAAGAAGGTGGGGTTGTAAGAAGAAAGATAGGGATTAATAACGATGCTCACATAGAAATTATGTATGAATTTTTTGTTTGTATATCTATTGGAACCATAAATCTACAATTTTATTATTATTTATTATTTATATAATTGCTGGACATGTGACACCCTTCTACTCATTTGGAGGTTATGAGAAATTATGAAGTATTAAACACACATGAAAAGATGATGGAGGACCAAATGGAGAACATAGAGCATGAAGTAGAGGTTAAAGGAAATTATGGAAGCTCATGGAGTATGAAATGGAGGAGATAGAAGGATAGGGTAGTTACTAAGTAATTTTTTCTACAAGTCTTTGCTTATAAATAGCCATTCATGGCTACATTGTAATGATCTAACTAAAATCAAAGACAATTGATTTATATTCTTCTTGTCATTTATATTTCTTGAACTTTATTTTATACACATTCTTTACAAAGCACAAGAGTAGAGGTAATTAATTGTTACTTTGATTGCTCTTTAAATCATCTTTCTCTGTCTCCCTCATTCTTTTATTAATTTTTATTTTCTTTATACTTGGCAATTTTGAAATCATTGCTGGCACACTCACATTTATGATATTTTTCTTTGTAAGAAAAATAAGCCAACAATTTTTTGGTATGCCTAGTGAGATGTCAAGTATGAGGAATGAAAAATGAATTGGATTCATTCATTTCAAATAGCCTAGATGAAATAATCTGGCGTAAACAAAAAATTTTGGATCTTCAAGAAGAGATTCATGTTCTTGATGAAATAAACTTTCATCCATTATAATATTATTTGATGGAAGAAAACAAGACACCATTTAATTAGAGAAATTCATTAACTTGATATGAAAATTCGCCAATGGAATGATGAGTTGTCAACTCTCAGTACCAAGTCTTTAACCGAGGTTTTAATGGTTGGAATTGGTGAATTTTTTCAAAATTTTTCCATGGCTGAATATAGCAAAAGCAAAGAGTTGATTTCATCAATGGCTCGGGGGGTCGAAAAACCCGTTTTTAAAGAGCCAACTTATAAAAATAATAGGGACAAAAAGCATGTTGTTGAGCCAAATATGGTTAAAAATGATGTTCCATACAGGGCTCAAGGGGTTGAAAAACTCATTCTTAGAGAGTCAAACCATGGAAACAACATGCCTATGGAGGATTTTCATAAGCCATTAATGGTTAAAATAGAAAAACAACCCATTAGGCCAAGAAATGATGAAACTCACATGCTTACGGAAGATCGGAAGATTTTCATAAGCCATTAATGGCAAAAATAGAAAAACAGTCCATTAGGCCAAGAAATGATGAAATTCAAGTGGCTGAAGAATAAATTCTTAAGCCGAACATAGCTAGAAATGATGAGCAACCCAACGTTCATTAGTCCGAATTTTCAAAGCCCCTGTTCTATAATGACTTTCGTTGTTCAAAACTTACTTTGGATTTGTGGATCGGACCAAAATATAATTTTGATGATGTGGCTAATAAAATTAACAAATTGTTCTTATGAGTTCGAAGCACTAAGAACATGAGATGACCATTTAAAATGCATTAACTTGGCTAGGAAAATCCTATGCATTTAAATCAGTGGTTAAGAATGGCTTATCTTTTCAAATTGATGGCTAATCGTGTTCTCTTTTTTTTTTTTTTAAAGGTGCAAAATAATGACAGTATGTGTGTTTCGGTTGTAGTCGAACAATGGCTCTTGCATTCAATCGATAAAATTGTGAACATTTGGTGACTTATATGTACACAATCAAAGCATCGTAGATACATTCAAAGCATCAAGAGTTGTTTCGAAGGTTGATTACTTCACCTTCAAAGCTTTATAAAACTTCAAATCATATCATGAAGTAAGATTACTTTTGAATATAAATATATATATATATATATATGTGTGTGTGTATGTGTATATGCATATATACACAATTGGTTGTTTAAAATTGCCTAATTTTGGTTTGTCTCTTTGAAATTTAGAAGCATATTATAAGATGAGAGAATGTTCTAGTGTGTGGCGGCTATTTATTACATGATCATTATATTAATAAAAATGGCCGAATATGTGGTTCAAACCACTTTGTTGGTGTTATAATGGTATTTTAAGCAAGTTTGTTGCCCATACCAAGCAAAAGGATTTTTTTGTAAAATTGACAAAGTCAATTTGTTTGGTATTTTATATTTGAAGATGAGAAAACAATTTTTTGGTTTGATCTTTAAGTATTCACCCAATTATTGGTTTGAGTATATTACATTCGAAGATTTACATGAAAAAAAAAAAAAAAAACCAATTATTGGTTTAGTAAAAAAATTGCCTTCGAAGACTAAGTCACATGCCATGTGTATTGGCATACTTCATTACCATACCATTATATATTTCGAAGTAATTTACTAATCAATGTCAATATTAATGATTTTTTGTATTAAAGCCCCATCTTTTGGTGATTTTAGTCTTCTTATATGGCCTTAAAACAACTTTGAAGCTTCATAGGCCTATAAAGCATGCAAGAGTGCCTTTGAAGCATAATTTTGGCTTGATATTGACTTCTTCGAAGCATGATTTTCATATGTTATTGACACCTCTGAACATGATATTGGTCCATTACTAATAGTGCCCACCCAAAAATTTAATTTTTACATGCAGAATTGTTTGTAATTTGTACTTCCAAGGTCACATGTCTATATTCATGGACATATGTTTATGTCAAATAGATTGGCCAAGTGTTCCTAACTTGGCCTATAATGAATTTGTGAGTGTATGATGTTATTTGGAATTGCATGCAAACATAAAGTTCCATGACGTATGATGCATTGCATCCATGAAGAACACGTATTAGCTTTGAAAACCCACATTCAAAACTCTAAAGGTCCCCTTGAAGCTTTTGTTAAAGCGTGTGGTGACATTTTCGAAGCAAAGTCTGTTCGTCTAGCATCACTCTTGACCTTCGAAGGGAGGTTTTGGTCCCTTGAAACTTTGTTGTATGTATCTTTGAAAGATGATGTTCGTCCTATATTAATGTCTCCAACCTTCGCGGGGTGATTTTGATCCTTCGAAGCCTTGCCACAAGACCTTCGAATGATGAATTTCATCATTTATAAACACTTTGACCATAAGGGTGATTTTTGGTCCTCTATACCACCTTCGAAGCTTGTTACTAGTCCATAATAGTTAGCATGTGTAACATCTTGTTAAGGTTAATCATGTTTGGATTGGCTTTGCCTTGAAAATATGAGGTTCTGAATGATTCTAAGTGCAAGCAACATCAACCTACTTCAAAAGGTTCTAAGTTTTCAAAGTGTTTGAAGTATGAGTAAAACAAAATTGTTTAATTTCTTTCCAAGGATTGATGCCAATTCGAAGCACATATATAATATCCCTTCAAGGAATATATATATTGCGATAACCCCACCACGTAATACACTTATATTTATTTAATTTTGAATGCTAATTATGTGTTTGGTGTGTAATTTGTATATATCTGTTCATTTGGTGAATTATGTGTAATGATTTCTGTTTTGAATTTGAAATTGAAAGTCTTAATGACTTCAAAAACCAAAATTGATGAGTCTAATTAGGTTATCATAATTTTTAGAACCTTTTGAGAAATTTGATTAAGTTCAGTAAAATTAAGTTTTGATTAATCAAGCTTGAGTCCTAATTAACTAGCTTAATCCTGAATTAGCAACCTAAACTAATCACATTTATATATATGTTAAGAAGAGGAGAGTTAGTCATTTTTGAGCTCAAAAATTCTGCTGGAAGAATTCTAGAGTGAGAGAGTATTCAAGTTTTAGAGAGAGAGAACTTGAGTGCTTGGAGAAATTGCTAGGAGATTGGAGAATTGAGAAGAGGAACTCAAGATTTTGGTAGAACAAGCTAAATTCAAGACTCTAGGTAAGAATTTGATCTTTAATTCATGTAATCAAGTTACCTAGCTAATGAATTCATGGAGGATTTGTGGTTAATACAAGTAATTTGGAAGAAATGAGTTTAAGGATGAGTTAAATTGAAGTTAGGCATACATGCAAACATAATTTTGGGAAGTTTCATCATTTTGAACATGAATCATGTTATCTATGTTGAATTTAGAAGTTGTATCATACATGCATCCATGATTCATAGAGTTTCGAAGTTCACTTTCATGTTTTGAGAATTGTGGAAGAAGAATTTGAAAATGATTTCAACATGCATGAAGATTTGAGTTTCATTTCGAAGAATTCTTGAAGTTTTGAGCTAAGGGTTTGAAATTGACAATGCATTCATGTGTTTCAAAGTATTTCTAAGTGTTTGGACAAGCCATGCAAGAGCTTTTGCTTTGGAATTGAGTTTGGAGCATTTTTCTTCATGTTTTGAAAACCTAGAATTCAGCCTAATCGCTCGAGCACACAATGAGGGCTTCCAGTATTTTTACAGAACATTGCACATCGCTCGAGTGACCAATAGTCCGCTCGAGCAACCTTAATTTTCTTTGCACATTGGCTCGAGCGATCGTCGATCCTACATTTCGACCATCCAGTACTTTTGCAGACCATGTGGTCCGCTCGAGCAACCAATTGTGCACTCGAGCGAACTACCCTATTTCAACTTATTTTGAAAAGTTGTATTCTATTCATATTTGTGTTCTCATTTCTTTCTGAGCATTCTTAGGCATGAGTTAAACCTCACAAATGACATAGTAAGTCAGAATTGAATTTTTTTTATGTGCTGGTTGGATTACATTCCTTCCGACCTTACAAATATAAACATATTCAAAATCCTTACTACAATTAATAATATCACTAACTATAGACATAATTTGCCAATCTTAGACTTTTCTTTTGTTCTGTAGCAGCTTGACCAAGACTTGACAATTTGTTTGAATAGTTAAAACTTTTATCCCATTTTCCTTCACCCATTTTAGAGGTTCCAAACATGCCTTTGCCTTGGCCGCCAATGGACTAGGGAGTGGGTTCACAATTAGAGCATTTTGATATAGATTTTGACCCCCATTGTCCAAGCATACCCAAGTAATACCTGCACCTATGTTAGATGCTTTCCATGCTCCATCTATTATGATCACCCAAGGAGAGAAACCAACAGACTGCTCCCTTACTTGTGCTTGTTGTAAAACACAGAGGTTAGCTTGATGATTCCCAGGACCTGCACTATCATCAATATGAATAGAATGACCATGATGTGCAACATTTATAGCCAAAGCTGAAAGGTCTTTCACAGCTTCAATTGTGCCTTCAATACTCTTAGGACTATGATTGAATGTAAAACTATTCCGTTGTAGCCATATAGCCCAAAGAAAGCAATGGATTGAATAATGACTATGTCATCCTTCACTTGCTCAACCCATGTTTTGAACCACCACAAAAAGGATACATGTGCCTTAATGCTAAAATCCAGCCCCAACGCTGATCCCTTCCATACCCTTTGCGAAAATGAACTGTCAAAAAACACATGTTCTAATGTTTCATCCTTTGTTTTACATTGGGAACATTCCATTTCATCTAACATTTCTCGCCTTTTTAACTCCCATTTGACTGAAAGAATTCTATGAAGGCACTTCCATATAAATAAAGCCTATTTTGGAGGTAACCTTAGCTTCCATAACTTTTTCCATACTATTTTATTTGGATTTGGCTAACCAAAGATGGATAATAATGAAGCAAGGCTTATTTGTAACTTGATTTAATTGAATATTCCCCACTCTAAATAAGGCGCCAAACCAATTTGTCTTCACGAGGAAAACTCAGAATATGAATTGCTAGAATTTGTTAACACCCTGCAGGAAAAAAAAGTCTAACCAGACTTTCTCTCCAACATCTATGTTCATAGTCAATAAAATGTTCTAACTGCATAGATGGCAACATCCGAGTTAGATCTCTCCCTTTGGTTGGGTTTGATGATATCATGGGAATCCATTGATCCTCAAAAGGAAAAATAAGTTTACCATTACCTACTACCCATTGTACCCCCATGTTTAAAAGCTCCCTCCCCACAAAATGCTACGCCAACCCCATGAAGAATTTGCAGTTTTTGGACCATGCAAAAGGGATTGACTACAATCTTTTCCTAACAAAACTTTAGATACCAACAAATCAGGATTAGAAAGTAATCTCCATGCCTGCTTTGCTAATAAGGCTTGATTAAAACATCCAATATCTCTAAACCCCAAACCACCCTATTCCTTTTGCAAGCAAACAGAGGACCACTTCTTTTAACATGTACCCCTTTCACAATTAGACTTCCATAAAAAATTCCAAACCAAACATGTCAGCTTTGCTAAAAAATATGAAGGCATTTGAAACACAAACATTAAATAAACCGGAATAGAATGCAACACATGTCTGACTAACACCCTCCTTCAGCAAAATTCAAGAATTCACATGTCCAACCCTGTAACTTATGCCGAACTTTGTCAATTATAGCTCGGAAAATTTCACCTTTCAATCTACCCCTAAAACCCAGATTAGCCCCAAGATACACCCCTGGCTTATCCACCACTTTCATGCCCAATAGTGACCCAATCCACTATTTATCATTCAAGGGAAAATTCGAACTAGGATAAAATTCAGATATTTGAAAATTAATACGCAAACCCGACTGGTTGAAAAAAGCACTTAAAAACCACTATAAACACAACACTTCCGACATTTCATACTTTTGAAAATTGAAAAAATCATCAACAAATAACATGTGCGAAATAAAGGCAAATACCTGCCTAAACCAATACCCTAACAAATGCGTTGATTCAACAAGTGTTCAAAGCCATCTGATATAGCTTTCATTACAACCAATGAGAGATAAGGCAATAGAGGATCCACCCTACCTAAGGCCAGCTCTTGGTTCAAAAAAAATTGATTGAGTCCCATTAAACAAAACCGAAAAAGTGACCGTCGAAATACATTGTGAGATCATCCAAACCCACTTCCTAGGGAAACCCATTTTTTCCATCATAGCCAGCAAAAATTTCCAATTAACCCTATAATATGCTTTATTCGTATCCAATTTCAACCCAAAAACTAAACTTCGCCCAACCTTCTTTTTCTTAATATATTCAACTAGCTCATGTGCCAACAAAATATTATTTGAAATTGATCGCCCCTTTAAAAACGCACTTTGATTGAAAGAAATCAAGTCTGGTAAAATATCTCTTAACATATTAGCTAAAACTTTAGTGCCAATTTTGTACAGAACATTGCAAAGACTAATAGGTCGATAATCATTCACCGTCGACAGACTTTTCTTCTTAGCGACTAAGCATATGAAAGTTTTATTAATGTGCTTAAGAAAATACCTCGAATTAAGAAAACTAAGGAGAAACTCAGTAACCAACGCGCCCACCTCTACCCAATATTTTTTATAAAAACCCGTAATAAACCCATCCGGTTGAGGTGCCTTAAATTTGCCCATTTGAAAAACAACCTTTTTAATTTCCTCCATAGTAAATGGTTGTTCCAACAATTCAACATGTGAGGAACTAATCTTGCACTTGACAACACTTAAAATATTAAAATGAGTAGGACATGAATTTGTATCTGAAAATCCAGCTACCCTAGTCGACGATCTTGAAAAAAGTAGCTTGAAATGGTCCACAAAAGCTTTCTAAATGTCCAGTGGTTCAGAAATTAAATTACCCGTCTCGTCCTGAACAAAAGAAATATGATTTCAAATTCTCCTCCATGAAGCCATATGATGAAAAAATTTGTTATTTCGATCACCTAGATTCATCCAGAGTTGTTTAGACTGCTGTGTAGGTTGATCCACAGAGACATGACAACAATCTAATCACTGTGAGTAATATCTTAGTAAGGATAGTTTTGTATAATCTACTTTCTAAATGTTCTATTGTGGTAAGTTTTTCTAAACTTATGATTTTGTGAATATGAATGAGCTTCCCATTTGTCTGATCAACATGATATCTATAAATTGAATTATGATGAGTACAAATGTGTATGGTGGACCTAAGGTTGTTCTATATATCTGATGAAATAGACCTAAGGTCATTCTGCATATCTAAAAAATCTGTGATATCTATTACGTGTTTGACCAAATGGTCGTTATATTAATCTGATACAACTGTAATCAATTAGACCCAAGGTTGTTCTGTCAAGTTAAGATCTGTTATGTTCAGTACATCTGTTATATGTTGGACCAGAAGTCGCTCTGTCATGTATTGAACCAGAGGTTGTTCCGCTATGTAAAGAATTTGATACAAAAATGATTATGATTAAGCATTGGAACTCATTCATGAAACCTTTTACTTTGATATTATTCACTAGGCTCTAGCTCACTCTTATATATATGTATGTAGGTGAGCAGCGGAATGCCCAACCTTAGAGATGTTTGAAGATTACCCAAGTTTTGTGATGTCAGCCATGGAGTGCCTCTCGGATGAGGCTTTTGTCTCTTTGTTTTTGTTGGTCATGTTTGACCAAGTTTTGCTTACAAAAGTTTTAAGTTTTGCAAGTTGATGAATTGCACTCTTATGTGTAAGTCTTTGAATATGTAATCAAGAATGAATGTACGTTTGTACAAATATATTTTTAATGTGGGTTATTAACTTATAAGTATTTCTTATATGTCATATATGCAAAACTCGTTGGATAAATTATATCATTATCTGCTTCTGCTTTTGACCCCGTATACTTAATCATGTTTTGAAATTCTGTCTGAGATCGTAGGTAATCTCATGATTACTAGCTGGTTATGATCCAAACCTCGAGTGACGGGTCCGGATTGTGACATATATAATTCGAGACATCTAGTCATAATTTCATTCGCATTCGAAGCATTTTATAGGTGCTATTATATCATTCAAAGCACTTTGTTGATATTTGTTAGGTTTTTATTCTTGGCAATCCCATTTGACAAAACTCCTTTCAGTTGTACTTTTATTCGCCCTTTTATTTTAGTAAGGCTATGAGTACTTAGATGCGAATCCAACCCGAATTGCGCCTTGTAGAGAAGTTTCAGAAGATAATTCTTTCATGTTTGCCACTTCGCTGACTATGTTGAGGATCGAGTGGCCGTTTGTACGCTCGAGCGGAGAATCTTTGGTTCTAGAAGTTTGATCACTTGCAAAAGTACTGGGAGTTGCATTTTTCCGCTCAAGCGGAATTTTTTGCGCTTAAGCGGCCATTCCTGTGCTTGAGCGGAGATTGCGGAACAGATTGCTATAAATACGTGTTTTAGTCAGATTTTAGGGTTACGGCTTCCAGGTCTTCTTTGAGGGTTCTAGGGTTTTTTTCTGGGGCTATTTTGCTAGTTTTCTTTGATGTTTGAATGGGTATTCAACTTATGGTTTAAGAAGTATACATCAAAGGATTGTTTGTTTATTCAATACAAAAGAGAGAGTTGTTCTTCGGTGGATTCTGAGGAATTCGAGCCTGAAGCTTTGGTGGATTCTAGAGTGGCTCATCGTCGCGATTCGACGTCGGCGTTGTGGATTCAATGTTGGGCAAGACAATTCCGAGGTGAAGACCATGGTAGAAGAAGCATATAGGGGTCAGTTCAATTTGAACGTGGATTCGCTAGGTAATTGAGAGTACACTTGTGTAATTCCTTTTGTCCTCTTAGTGGATTGTTTTGTGGCTTTGGCCCGTGGTTGTTTTTATCACAATTGGAGGTGCTTCAATTGTGGTTTTTCCACGTTAAAATCGTTGTGTTGATTTGTCTTGATTGTTTGATTGAGATTGTTATTTACCGCTTAAAATTGATACATAATCGCAAATCAATATATGGGGGATTTCTAGATTTTTCAATGTTATTCAAAGCACTTTGTTGCTTAGATTAATCATGTACTTCATTCGGCCCTTCAAAAATTCAAGTAAACATCATTTTTAAGGGCTTGTAGACACCCCATTTTTGACTGACCTTAAAACTCAGAAGTCATCAATTGAGCGCTCGATGATCGCTCATGTTTGTGCTCGTTTCGAGTTTCCGGAGTTTTCGGCTGAGTGCCTTGCCTCCGGGCCTTTGAACTCTTTGTGTTTTTCCTTGGTTTGTAGACTATGCCTTGTTGATCTTTCCTGGAGGGAGAGAGAGAGGACCGTAGACCAGTTTTTGTGGTCATAGACCACTTTGCCCTCTTGTAGACTAGTTTCTGATTTCCGGAGCCTTCGGCCGAGCGCCTTGTCTCGGGACCCCTTAACGTTCTCCTCTTGGCTTGGTTGTTGAACCATGCCTTGTTGCCTCTGCCAAGAGGGAAACAGAGGTTTGTAGACCACTTTTTGTGGCCGTGGACCACCTTTCCCTCGTAGACCGCTTTTTGTGCCCGTACACTAGTTTTTGGGGCTTTCGGTTGCGCGCCTTGTCCTGCGGATTTTGTCTTTCATTCTTTTTGGTTTGTTTTTAGCACAAACCTTGTTTTCCTTGCTTGGAGGTGGAACAAGGGGTGTAGACCAATTTCTCCTCCAGAAACCACTTTTCTTCCCTACCAGCCAGTTTTCTAGTCGACCAACTGGTCTTGGTGGTCTTTGGACCACCAAAAGTGGTCGGTAGCCATGCCACCACTATGCTTTCTTTGTGCAGACCACTCCTCTCCCTTGCCAACCACTTGGTCTCCCTGCAGACCACTTTCTTTGGTTGGCTGACCAGTACAAGTAGCTGGCCGACCACTTCAACTGGTCGGCAGCTTTCCTGCACTTTCTGCAGATATTTTCCCTGCCAGCTGTGCCAGCTGTTGGGCACAGAAAGCATCCTCCATAAGCTTCAAGCTTCCTCAACAAGCTTGATGCATGTTTTTCTATAAAAGGGAACCTCCTCCCTCTTGTCTCAGGCTCAGAAAAATTGGCTGAGAGCTATACATACATATCTATCTCTATATTGCTCCTTCTCTCTTTATTTGTCTTGTTTTGTGCTTGAAAGTGCCTTTACTTCACACTTTTGCACACAAACACATAGTGAAACACCATCATTCTTGGGCTGAGGTTCTTGGAGGTTTGTTTGAAGCTCAAGGCTTGGTTTTTTCCTCTGAAGTTGTTGTCTTGCTTTGATTCTTCAAGGGTGGGTCTCTAATCCTTTTCAAGCCTTCTTGTAGTTGCTTACTAGGTCACCTTTGCATGCTTATTTAGGCCTAACTTTAAACTACAAAAAGTTCTAATTTTAAGTGCTTAACATGTTTGTTTGAGGCCTTTTTGGTGTTGGGCGTGGTCTACTCCCTTGCATTCCTTATTTGCTAGGCTTTTGAGCCATCACTTTGAGCCTTTGTGATCACCTTTATTTGGCCTCTTCACCACTGAATTCCAGAGGAATTTCAGTGGTGGAAACTTGGTTTTGAGGTCTCAAATAAGAGGGGGTTGTCCCCCCTTCTTTTCTCTTGTTTGTTTGTGTTAATGGCTCATCAAAGCAGCATGTAGCTCTATCTTCTCGAAGCTTTGTTTGAGCATTTTTTTGTGACCTTTTAGACTTGCCATGACTTTGTTTTTGGTTGTCTTGGTCACCCCTTGCATGCTTCTTGTATGTGTAGTGTAATCCTATTTGAAGCTTTTCAAAGTAGCATGCCTTTCCAGCTTGTTTTGGCTCTATCTTAGCATGTTTTATGGATTATTCCAGCATGGCATAACTCTGTTTTGGGTTGCTTTGGTTACCTCTTGCATGCTCCTTGCACTTGTAGTGCAATTCCACTCAATGGCCTAACATGCATCATGCTTTGGGCCATCATTCTACCATGTTTTTGGCTCAACTCCAGCAAGCTTTTACTCATGTTTTTCCATGCTTAAGCTCTATTTTATGTTGTTTTGGTCATGCATGCCTTGCTTTGTATAGCCATAGTGCATTCTTGCTCACTAGCTTTGTGTTTCCAAGTCACTAGCATGCATTGCTTGGACTATTTGCATGCCTTAGCATCATTTGATACATGATTTTAGAGCATGTTTCATTGTCATGCACTCACATCTTTCACTCTTTCAAAGCTTTGGAGGGTTGGTGCTTTATGCCTTAAGTATGAGCCAATATGCATGCCATCTTGCCTAGCTTTTTGGGCCACCATTTTAGTGTGTATTTGGTCCTATTTTGCCATGATACAACTCTAATTTTTATTGGTGAAGTCATCTCATGCTTGGTTTTGGTAGGTGTAGTGTAATCCTCCTTATTAGCCTTGCATCCGCCATGTTTCATGCCCTTCATGCTATATTGTTTTGGCTATACTCTGTGCATGTTTTAGCCTTGATTTGACATGCTCTAGGACTATTTTGAGTTATCTTGGCCATGTGGTTCATGTATTGCATAGCTGTAGTGCAATTGGCCTTGCTAGCCTTGTGTTTTGAGCACCATAGTATGACATACTTGAGATGCTTGCTTGCCATGACATCATTTCACATGATATTTTAGTGCATACAGTGTAGCTACACACTCACATTTGTCACTTCTCCATCATGTTTGAGAGTTGTGCTCTTATGCCTAGTTGATGAGCCATCACATGAGCATGTGTTCTTGGCCCTTTTGTGCTTAAGCTTTGATGTGTTGGCCACTGTTTTGGCATGATTTAGGTCTGTCCATATTTGGTTTAAGTCCATTGAGCATTGTTTTGCATGTCCCTTGTGAGGTGCCCTTTACTAGCTTTGATGCCTTAGCTTTTAAGCTTGCCATGCATGCATTGTTTGCATGATAGAATTTTGTGCATGCTATCCTAGCATTGGCAGAATAGCATGTTGTTTGCATGTTGTTGCATTGCATTGTATTTGCATGTTGTTTGCATATTGCATGCATTGCATTGTGTTTGCATGCCATTAGCATTGATAAGTTGATCATGTTGCATTGCATTGTGTTTGGATAGGATGTTCATCCAAACATGAGGAACGAGGGACGTTTCATACTTGAAGTGATGAAACGTGCCTCATTTCTCAGTCGCTGACCCTCTTGATCATGCATGATAGAGGTTAAGGCCATTATGTGTTATTTGTGCATTCAGTAACATTGAATCGTGCAATCTTGGCTTCTCAGCCATCGTGCATTGCGATGCTCGATTGGTGGCCTGAGAGTCAAGAACCGCACTCCCTTGAGCTTAAGAAATGATAGGGAGGGTGGTTGTGCATACATACCTTGCAAATACACTGCTGTACCCCTTCTTGTTCTCTGTTGCAACAAACTGGAGTGTGGCAGAATTTTCTGGTCGGCAGACCAGAAAAAGTAGCTGGCCGACCACTTTTTCTAGTCTGCAGCATACTTAAGTGGTTTATAGGTGGTCTACAACACCAATAAGTGGTCGGCAGCCCTCCTGGAGGTCTCCATGTTGGAGTAGAAGCTATCTGGAAGCTTGTGCAGTGTTCTGAAATCAAATGCAAACAGAGTCAAGTTGGGGCATAGCGATGGATTTCCGAGCGAGACGACCGAGCATGCATGCACTTCTCGTCCCTAAGGACTTCCTTTTACTGCTTTACTTAGCTACTTTGCTTAGCTAGCAAATGCTTTGGTTTGTACTTAATTAGTTGACGTACTTAGCTAATCAATTTGTGTTGTAATAACTAATTAGTTAACTAGGATTAGTTAATTAGTTTTGGCTTGTAATAATTAGTTTAATTAGCATAGATTAGCTAGTTAGCTTATTATTCGGACCCTCCATCGAGAGGGCGAATTTTGTAATAAGTGTGCGTGTGTGTGATACATGTCTTCCAACCCCCATTTCTTTCTCCCTTTTACTTAACTGCTTTTGATGGTTAGTTTTTAGGGCATATTTCAATTAGCATCCTTATGCTTCGCATGCGTGCATCATTTATCTGTTTTTCATGCACTGGGCTCGGCGCATCATACAAACTGCATTGTATTTCAATACCCAATTTGAATACATGTTATCAAGTTGCATTCACATGACATCTCAGAATAGCCGAGCCTATCTTAGTTGCATTTTGCATATGTTGCATTAGGCATTCTTAACATAGCTAGGGTCATGCATTGATTTCTAACTAGCTTTTGTTTTGGCTCGGAGTACTAGGTAAGCTTTTATGCTTTAGCATCCTTGCATGTATGTAAGTGACTGCCATGACAGCATGCTTTCCATGAGTCTATCTGCTTAAGCGCTTAACTGCATGAATGCCTGTGGATGAAAGTTTCATTGCTTGAATTGGAACAATTCATCAAAATGTACGTTTTAAGCCCACTTGAAGTATCAAATTATCATGTTTTCTAAGCCCACTTGAGGGTGGAAAATCCACGACTTAGCCTACTTGCGAGTAGCACTTTCAAACCATTTTCAAACAAACAAACATGAGATGTTTTGTTTCAACTTGAGCGATTGAGTCTATACTTGTATGATGTGCGCATCACGTAGTAAGCTAGCTAATAAACCGGAATAAGAACGCATGTGTTTTCAAAAACAATATATCATGTTAGTAGAGGCCGATCTTTGAGCGGGCGAGCGGGGGTGCTCATTTCAGGACCTTCCCCTCTCGTACCTAAGTTCCCTAGCCGAAGCAACTTTGGTGATGATGGACACGTGGCCTTAGGCATGAATCAGGGTTTCCTAAATTTTCCAAAATAAAAATATTTAGGTGGCGACTCTAAAATCTAGCAAAGCAGTCCATGTTTGGTGCTTTTTGATTAAAATCAATTTTCCAAAACGATTTGTCGGATTTGGACTCTTTGGTGATTTATTAGTCTTACATTGAACTTTGTGAGATTAGATTCAGAACCGTGACATGAGTTCGAACTGTAATAGCTAGAACCACAATTAGCGCCCTCGCGCGCGGAGCGGAGTTCGGGCGGTCTACAGTTTCTGGCGACTGTGCTGGGGATTTAGAGACCTTGACTCGAACTCATGATATATTGTTTTGTCTACACTTGTGTGTTTCTTTGCATTGCATTTGCATTGGTGCGCCTAGGACACCGTGTTTGCCATCTGCTATTGTTGAACGGTTTGTCGGAGGCTTGCTTGGAAAAGCGTGCCATAAGGCTGACCGGTTGCGCACTCTACCACGATGGGAAGACAAACCTCAGTTTTTACCAAGGCACCCTCTTTGACCATTCGACCTAGTGCATATCGGAATCCATAGTGACTATTCCAAACTAGGACAGGTTGCTTACTCGATTGTAGGTTGTTTGAAACCACTGTGTGCGTAGTGAAACCCTAGCTCTTGACAATATAGGACAGGGAAACCCTACCCCTCCATAGGAGTGTTTTGGCTCTTACTTGCTTGATATGTCTTTGTCGAGTGTGTCTCTCTGAGTTGTATGTATCGGTTGCAAGTCTGCATCGAGCCCGCAGCATCAAGATTTGAAGAATCGCCACCTGAGGGTATCAGATTTGGGGTAGTGATTTGGGAACAGTGATCAGTGTTGAGAACAGTGTATTCAGCTTACAATATCAACTGTGTGTTGTGTTTATTTAAGCTGTTATGTTGTCCGTTTTTCTGGTTGTTTGTTTCTTTATTATGCTTTATTTATCTTTTTGCAAGGAAGTTTAGCATCATTGCTTCTGACCAGGCAGATATTCCCCAAGCACTTTGGATCAGAGGTCGAAGACTTCATCGATCCGAGGATCTGATAAACGGACAACCAGTGTTCCTTTCATTACCCCCGGTTACTAGACGGAGGTCAATTAGGCGCAGTTCATCAGTACGGCGGTTGCCAGATTAGTGGTCCTTATCCACCCCGCCAGTGAGTAGTTAGGCTAAGGTTTTCGTTTCTACTGCAGAGGGAGATATACCTGTTGTTCAGTTAGATCAGCACCCTATGGCAATTATGGAGGACATGATACGTCAGCGCCAAGAAACTATGCAAGCCATGCGGATCTTGCCGTCAGCCGAAGTTTGCAGCGTGGCGGAGCAAAGGTTGTGGCTCAGAGATAGAGCCGATTGCCGGACTTCAAAGAATAAAGAACAACCACAACAAGCCGGAGCATCTACTTCGCACCCACCTCCTCCCTCACCTAGGGTTCCAACACCCGGGGAGACTGCAAACGTCCAGGAAAATACGGACATCCCAACGGGGCCAGTTCCATCCCCAATCCTACCTCAGCTGTCCAAAGCATCGACCAATCTAGTGGATACATCGTTTGAATTTGAGGTGCATCCAACAGCGTTGAAAGTGAGCATGCTAGAAAAGCTGTTCAAGAAGGCTCAAGGCGTTAATTCCATACTGGACATAGAGGATGGATACACTGATTCGGCGGTGACTTTGCCGGACCGGTTCAAGATGTCGCACATAGACCGTTTTGATGGTTCCAGGGACCCCATGGTACATCTGCGATTGTTCTTGGATATCCTAAGGCCAATGGGCCTCTCCAGATTGCAAAAGCTTTCCCTTTTCTGCCGGACCCTGTCTGGTGTTGCAGCTATTTGGTACGCAAAGCTGGAGGACTCTGTCAAGAGAAGCTAGGAGGAGATGGCTGAGGCCTTTATAGCTCAATACTCCTATAACACGTAGATCGAGATCACAACTCGTGATCTCGAGACAACCAGGCATGAGCCAAAAGAGGGCTTCTCCAACTTTGTAACCCGTTGGAGGGCCAAAGCTTCTATGATGACCATCCGGCCAGTTGACAAGGATCAGATACGGATGGTTATGCGCAACCTCCAACCCAAGTTGATGCAAAAGATGATCGTCTTACCCCTTCCCACCTTTGCAGATTTACACGAGATCGGGGTACAGATTAAGGACGCCATGAAGCAGGGTCTGATTGACCACAAGAGAGAGCAACCCAAGAGGGCATTTCCACGCAGTTTGAATGTAGGCACGAGTAGTGCTACAGCTGTCAGAACTTCAGATGTGGGCATGGTCACTACCACCACCCCAAAAATAGCCAATCCCTTCGCTGGTACTTCCTCTTCAAACCCCCAAACTCCAAATTATCCACCCCGAGGCAAGAGGGTTTTCACCCCGCTGTATATGCCTTTGTCCAAAGCTTTGGGAGTCTTAATCAAGAAAGGACATCTGAAACCGTTAGAACAACGGCCTCTATCCGATCCTCTCCCTCCAAAGCATGACTCGACTAAATACTGTGTCTTTCACCAACAACATGGTCATGACACTGACTAGTGCTTCAGGTTGCGTCATGAGATCCAGGATCTTATTGACAATAGGGTGATTGTGCCCCCAAAGAAGCCGAATGTCACCACCAACCCACTCCCACCACATAACCAAGCTCCACCTCCCAAACGCATCAACCTGATCCAAATCGCAGCCATTCCATATGACCCAAGCATATACATCACTCCCTCCCACCTACCCAAGCCGGAGGTGTTTATTCCAGACAGCACAAACTTGTGCATTTTGAGCATGTCCCAAATCCAACCTGAACCGGTGGTGGTAACCGTCGAAGGCAGAATCGGGATAACTTTGGGGGCAGATGAGAATGATGATTCAGAGCCTGAGGGGTCTACAAGTTTTGTATACAACCCGAGCGGTTACATCACATTAACAGACCAGGCTAAGCCGAGGGTAGAGTTGCCGGTTGGGGCAGAGATCAGTGTGGTTCGGGAAGATGGACCCAGTCAGGGGCTAGATGACCTAGCAGAGCTGGAAGAGAACATTGCAAATTTGCAGTTCTTTGAAGAGTAGGACTCAGGGGATGTGACTGTCAACTGGTTCGACTTGGATGGGTCAGCAGAGAATACTGGGTAGCTCAGTGACTAGCCGGATGTTGTTGAAGAACTTCAGCCAAAATAGGGGCAATCAGAAGCTGGGATATCAGCAGTGGCCGGAACGGCCGAGAATCAGGAGACATCACCGGAGGCCACCGGTGTTAAGAATTTTGCTCGGGATTCAGGCAGTTTGAGTACAAAAGTTACTGAACAGCAGGCTGCACTGAAGCAGTTTGAACAGGAAAAGATCAAACATCTCGAGAGGGCTAGGAAGGCCAAAGCCCCTGCGGGGATGAAATGTGTTGTGCACACAGGAACAGTTGTAATGGAACCGGACAGCTGTCTGTCGGTTGCCGACGGGATGTGGTTGGAAGATGACGACTTACGTCTTGCCCACACTGGCGAAGATTGGGGGCAGAACCAACCAGATAACACCTGGTATGTTGAGGAGGTTGACCACATGACCAGAAGTGGGCGGTATTTCAAGCCCTCACACTTGGATCAACGAGAGGCGTCCGAGAAGGATAAAGAAGTAGAGAGGCAGAAAGAAAAACTGCTCAAGGAAGAGGCTGTACTGAAACAGCTTAAGAAAATCCAAGCAGACATCTCCATTTGGGGACTGCTTATGGTCTCAAGAGTTCACAGACAAGCTGTCCTTTCTGCAATGGACAGGGCTAAACTTTTAATTGATACCACGCCCGAACAGTTGGTAGGGTTGGTTTTCCCGGGAGGAGCTTCCCCGACATTGACCTTCACTGACAAGGGACTGCCGCCTGAGGGCTCAGATCATAACAAACCACTCTACATCTTTGTGGAGTGTAGAGAGAAATGGATACCGGTGGTCCTCGGCATATGCTATCAGGTTAAAGCCCACGGATTTTGTGCCTACTATCCAGGTAATACGGGCCTACGATAATACCAGCCGAGAGGTGATGGGGACTGTACAGATTCAGACTCAGGTTGGTCCAGGGCAACAGGATATTGATTTTCACGTCTTGATTGTCCCTACCACCTTTAATCTACTTCTAGGGCGGGCGTGGCTGCACCAGGTGAAAGCCGTTTCTTCCACCATACACCAAATGCTGAAGTACCCCCATGGGAAGGGGGTAGCAATCGTCTTTGGGAATTCTTCAATACATCCGCCGCTAGAAGTTTCTACACTAGTTCTAGAGATTAAGCATGGCGCGGAGGATGTGTTTTTGTCAGGATTTACCCTAGCTGAGGCTCGAGTTGTACAAAAGATGTTAGCTGTTGATGAGGGGCTATACGTTAGTGCGCAGTTTGTCTACCTTATGAACAAACTCCAACACATCCCCGGGATGGGATTAGAGAGAAGTGGCCGGAAAGGCAATGCAGCATCGGCCGAAGTGCCGCATAACCCATATACCTTTGGTTTAGGTTATCTGCTTACCAAAGAGGATTGGGTAAGGAAAGGAAGAGAGATGGCCGAAAGAGCCAGAGCCAAGCAGGCCAGGAAGCATTATGAGTTGATGCACCGGCCTATCCAGGGCACCCTGAATGGACACTTTGTCCAAGAGGGGGAAGACTTCCCATTCTGCGGCTTCCTAGAGCCATGGCTAAATATAGAGAAGCGACGCTTGCCGGGATTTGAGATTTTCTTTGACTTGCAATTGTCCGGGGATGATGTTGCCGAAGAGAAGACAGACCCACCAGCTGAGGCTGAGTAGTGCAAGGAGGGGGATTCCGAGAGCACAGAAATCGAGATGGGGGTAGCACTGGCTTGTTTACTCTCAGATTCTCAGATCGCACATGAGTGCTTGGGGAATAACTTATCAGTTTCCATGATCGGGAATGAAGCGGCTGTAGGCCCATCTTCAAACATTCTAGATGCATCCATCGCACCCTTTCTCATCTGGCAATACGAGGAGGGCTTTTTATCGAATAGCACCAGGTCAGGTAGTGAGTCAGAATCTGATTCCACCGAGTCTGTGGAGTCGGAATCAGGTTCCAGCTTGTCTAAGTCTGAGTCCGATATTCTTGGGGGTGATAACCCAGATGCCACTGTCCTGTCCAGGTCGTCTTTTTCTTTTTCCTTTGAGTGTGTTGTAATAGAGGAATCAGGTGGATTGGATGTTATTAATGAGAATGGTATGGCTGTGGCTTCCGAGTACTTTTCTGTGCCTTTAATGTATTGCATTAATCAGGATTTTCAAAATTTTGATGAAAACGACAAGGAAGAAATTCCTCCGATTTTGCAATATTTGCTTGATCAAGAGTAGGAGAGGTTTGTTAAACCGTTGGTTGATGAAATCACCAAAATTAATGTTGGTACTAAGAAGGACCTGCGACTGGTCCAGAACGGGTC
The DNA here is from genome assembly GCA_025200525.1 of Camellia lanceoleosa. Taxonomy (NCBI): domain Eukaryota; kingdom Viridiplantae; phylum Streptophyta; class Magnoliopsida; order Ericales; family Theaceae; genus Camellia; species Camellia lanceoleosa. The sequence continues at coordinate 152,206,245 of CM045761.1, forward strand.
CACGCTGTCTTCGGAGGAGCGCAAGCGCTTAGTCACTTTATTAAAAGATTTCAAAAACGTTTTCGCGTGGTCCTATGAAGACATGCCTGGAATCGATCCTGAGATTGTACAGCACCGGATCCCTCTTGACCCAGAGGCCCGACCTGTTAAGCAGAAGCTCCGAAGGATCTGCCCGGACTGGGCTCTAAAGATCAAAGAAGAGGTCACCAAGCAAATTGACGCAGGGTTCCTGCTGGTAGCTGAATACCCTACTTGGTTGGCCAATATAGTTTCAGTGCCGAAGAATGATGGCAGAATTCGGGTATGTGTGGACTTCAGGGATTTGAACAAAGCCAGTCCAAAGGACGACTTTCCTCTGCCGCATATCAACGAATTAGTGGACTTCACTGCTGGGCATGCGCTGCTCTCGTTCATGGATGAGTTTTCAGGCTACAATCAGATTTTGATGGCACCCGAAGACATGGAGAAGACTACTTTCACCACCCCGTGGGGAACCTATTGTTATAGGGTGATGTCGTTTGGGCTGAAGAATGCTGGGGCTACATATCAACGGGCTGCGACCACAATTTTGCACGATATGATCCATAAAGAGGTTGAGGTGTATGTGGACGACATGATTGTCAAGTCCAAGGAAAGGGAGGGCCACTACACCGCCTTGTAGAAATTCTTTCAACAGATCAGAGAGTATCGGTTGCGGTTGAATCCTCAAAAATGTACATTTGGTGTTACAGTAGGGAAAATGTTGGGGTTCTTGATCACACAGAGAGGTATCGAGGTCGATCCTTTCAAAATCAAGGCCATCTTAGAAATGCCACCACCAAGGACTGAAAAGGAGGTGCGAGGCTTTCTGGGTAAAGTGCAATTCATAAGACGGTTTATTGCAAAATTGACCTTGACTTGTGAACCACTGTTTGGTCTCCTGAAGAAAGGAAAGAAGTTCCAATGGAACGACCGATGCCAAGTTGCTTTCGAGCAGATCAAGCAATATTTACAGAACCCACCTTTGTTGTCACTGCCTGAGCTGGGGAAACCGTTGATTCTGTACCTATCAGTGGCTGAAACGACAATGGGCTGCATGCTTACACAGGAGTCTGAGGACAAAGTGGAGAAGGCTATCTACTACCTGAGCAAGAAAATGCTGGATTACGAGACCCGCTACACTCCGCTGGAGAAAGCTTGTTTGGACTTGGTATGGGTTACCAGGAAGCTGCGGCACTACCTGTTAGCTTACTCTGTAATACTGGTTTCGAGATTAGATCCCATCAAATATCTCTTCGAGAAATCGACACTTACGAGTAGGCTAGCTCGTTGGTTGCTTCTGCTTTCCGAATTCGATCTGAAGTACATGATGCGCAAGTCAGTGAAAGGGAGAGCGGTAGCAGAGTTCCTAGCCGATCACCCAGTTGAAGGGGATGAAGTAGTTGAATATCTATTCCCAGACGAGGCCATTCTGCATGTCGAAGAAGAGACTTGGACGATGTACTTTGACGGAGCGTCAAACCAATACGGGTACGGGATAGGGGTGTTGCTGATAGCGCCCGACAATTCCCGTATACCTCTAGCATTCAAACTCCGGTTCAAAGTATCGAACAATGAGGTAGAATATGAGGCATGTATTGTTGGACTAGAAGCCGCCCTGGAACTAGGGGCAAAACGGTTGGATGTCATCGGGGACTCAAACCTTGTTGTATCTCAAGCTAAAGGAGCTTGGAAAGTTAAAGAAGAAAAGATGAGAATCTATCACTAGACCTTGGACGTTTTGATTCCTCAGTTTGAGAAAATGAATTTCGCCTATCTGTTAAGAGAGAACAACAAGTTCGCTGATTCATAGCAACTTTATCTTCTATAATAGACATTCCTTTCGGAATCTAGATGCGTCTGATCATCATTGAACAGAAATTCGTGCAGGCCTATGAGCTGATTGCTGCCATAGATGAGGTACAAGATGAGAATCCCTGGTATTACGACATCTGGAACTTCTTGGAAAAGGAGGTGTATCCACTAGGGGCAAATGCCAAAGATAAGAGGCCAATTCGAAAAATGGCTGCTCAGTTCATCGTCTGTGGGGGTAAACTGTACAAGAGGGGCCATCTTGGGATGCATAAGTTATACGTTGATGCTGAAGAATCTCAGCGCCTGATGGAAGCCATCCATGGAGAAGAGTGCGACATGAGCGGGGTGATGCTAGCTCGGAAGATCCTTAGACAGGGTTATTACTGGTCCACCATGGAGGAGGATTGTATTGGCTTTGTCCAGCGATGCCACAAATGTTAGATCTATGCAAACCGCATGAACATTCCGCCGTCGAAACTGTACAACATGACTTTGCTATGGCCGTTTTCAGTCTGGGGGATTGATGTAATTGGGGCGATCACTCCGAAGGGGTCTAATGGGCATGAGTACGCGGTGTTGAAGGCATCGCATGTTGCTAAGTTCATCAGAAACAACATCATCTGTCGCTATTGGGTCCCAAATGAGATTATTTCGGATAATGGTTCCCACTTCAAGAAGGAGGTGATCGACTTGTTGGAGAAATACAATGTGGCTTTTCATAAGTCATCCACATATCGGCCGCAAACCAATGGAGCAGTTGAGGCCGCCAACAAGAACATCAAGCACATTCTGCAGAAGATGGTAGAAACCTACAGGGACTGGCCAGATAAGCTGCCATTTGCTCTTTGGGGCTACCAGACTTCAATTCGAACTTCTACTAGGGCAACTCTGTATTCCTTGGTTTATGGGATGGAGGTTGTTCTGCCTATCGAAGTTGAGGTTCCGTCATTACAGGCATTGGCTGAGTGTCAGATAGCTGAGGCAGATTGGCAGCAAAGCAGGTTCGAAGAACTCATGCTCTTTGATGAAAGAAGACTGAAAGCACTGTATCACGTCCAGGGTTATCAACGAAGAATTGCCAGGACTTTCAACAAGAAGGTTAAGTCCAGGAATTTGAAAGAGGGGGATCTAGTGCTCAAAGACAACCGAGCTCTCATCCACAACCCTAGGGGCAAGTTCAGACCCAATTGGACTGGTCCTTACATCATCAAGTCTATCTGGTCGGGTGGAGCTGTTGTTCTGATGGACCTAGATGGCCTAGAGTTCTCCTAGCCGATCAACATGGACAACTTGAAGAAATACTATCCCTGAGTGGCTCGCTAGGCCGAAAACCCAAAAGGGCGACCTAGGCAAAAGTTAGAGCATAGAAAATTTAAAATAATAAAAACTGAGCTCGCAAGGTTGAAAACCCAGAAAGGGCGGCCTTGGCAAAAGTTAGAGCGCAAAATGAGGGGGTTAATACACGAGTGAACCCGAGCCGAACTACGTAAGGCTTGATTCCCATCTTCGAGATACGTAGGCAATTTCATTCTGAAGTCCAGCCATAAACACTTCCAAATCAACTTTGTCCATGTGATCATGTTGGCCATCTTTGTCTATTCTGCATTCAGGAGTTCGGTTGTGATCTCCAGTGCAGTGCTATTCAGACTAGGGGCAACTTTCCAGTTGCTGGATCCGGGGTTGTACATCTCATTGATAGATCTCGGGCGTGTCCAGTTGTGGTTCATATCAAAAATGGTTTTGAAGAGTTTTAATAAAAGTTGATTTTGCTCAAATTAATCTTTTTACGACTTAGACCATTTTTGGACCAAACGGAAAATTTTCAGTACCCACAACCTTCAATTACATTGATTTCAATACAGAGTTCTCCTACTCTTGAATACAAATTGAAGTTGCTTTTTATTACATTCATAAAGAAAACTTGAAAGTACTGATTAAAGAAAATAAACTCGAGGCATAGTCAGGTGTTCCTGCGCCCCCTCCTAGAGCTGGTGGAAGCCTCTGATGCCAAAGTAGGCCCATTCTATGCCTCTTCATCAAGCCAAGCTATGCACTCATCAGAAAGGGTGTGACTGAAAGTGGGAGTGGGGACCAGAAGCTCTCTCGTCCTCCATGCTGTGGCATACTGAGCTAGTTGTGCACCTCGGACTGGAAATGCTGCAGGGTACTCTATCCCCTCTTCTGGGTAAGTCTGATCATGTCCAAATTGACGCCGGAATCGAAATGGGAAGTAAAGGACACAGTGTGTCAAGCCGATCAACTGAATCCCGGGCTGGCGAGTCATGTTGTAGCTCATCGCTGGTAAATTGAGCCAGGGGCAGCGCCAAGCAATGTTAGCAACAGACAGACTGCACATCTATTCGCACCACCATCCCTCATCAGGGGCATCGACTAGACATCACCGGAAGAAATAGCCGCGAGCTGAATATGCTGGGCATGAGTCCACAATCTTTAACTTATCCATCAACCATATCTGGGGAGGAATGAAAAATGAGAGATTAAAGAATAGAGAGATGTACGTGGAGAGAAAAGTGAGAAAAGGGTTTTGAGAGAAAAATCAAGCCTGAAGGCCGAGTGATGTGAGAAATATATGTGAGATAGGGTGGGAAACATTACCTGCAGCAGTAGTGGACTCCCCGCGAATCTAGTCGTCTCTCAGCGATGGAAAGCGTCCAAACCCATCAATATCTCAGCTAGTGTCATGGCGATGCAGCTCTTGCCCTCTTTTAAGCCTTGGGAAACCTCAATCAAACGGACGCTAGATCCTCCGAAGCCCGAGGCAAGCAAGAAATGAGACAACATGTACAAGCAAAGTGCATGTCGCCGAAAACCCTGCCAGTCATGATCACTGCGATCACCGGCATTAGAAAACCGACGGATCAAGCTCGGAATGTCCAGCTCTCTGTCGCGAATCAGTGACCGAGCGTCATGCAAAGTGAGCCCGCACATCCGTTCTAAGGCTTGGACGTGGCCGAAGCGGAATTGGAGCAAGATTTCTTCATCACGCTCGGATTCCATCAAAGCTTGAAACTCTTCGAAAGTCGGAAACATCTCTTGTTCGCCGAAGCTAAAGACGTGAGGTATCGGGTTCCAACACCTTGCCGCGGCATGAAGAAACGGAAAATACAGCGGAGTGCTGCTCCAAGTGAATAGTGCATTTATGTCGAAGCCCCGGAAATTCAGCTTTTCCGAGCCATCCAAGTTAGCAATCCAATTTGTGAGATTTTGGACAAGAAATGCCTCCATTTGGTGCAAAACTGAGTTAGAATGAGAGAACCACGAAGTTGGAATCTTTATGAAGGATAAGGCACTGTTTGGAGGATAGATGGCCAAAATCTGGAGGTCCCCTGTGTGGCCTGGTCACCACTTTTTCCGGGTCGACCCCACTTTTTCTCGTCAACTACCATATTTTTTCGTCTGCAGACCATAAAAGTGGTCGGCAAGCCCTTTTGGTGGTCGGCCATGAGCAAAAAAGTGGTATGCAGCCTTTTCTTATCGCCAGAAGAGAGTTCCTAGCCTTCCTATGTGTTGAGAATGCTGAAGGTCTGAGTTTACTCCTGATTCGGATACGTCCAGTCGCTTTGTTTATCCAATATGCATTTGCTTATCGAGTTGTTACTCTTTGGTTATCAAGTTGTTGCTCTTTGATTATCGAGTTGTTGCAATTTGTTTATCGAGTTGTTGCTCATTTGCTTATCGAGTTGTTGTAATTCGTTTAACGAATTGTTTTTGTTTTAAGTTTTTTAGCTTGTTACGTTGGTTCACTACCTGACTTGGCAATACACAGATGTTCAATTTCCATTCAATCTCATTTTTGTGTAAAATGATGCGATGCGATGCTTAGAATACAATTGTAACACTTTTTGAACAAAAAGCTGTTTTCATTCCATCATGGTTTCTTTTTACAACATTTTACAACAGGGTACAAGTTTTAAAGAAAATAAAACTGCCTAACGCTGTACAATATGCTACAACTACTAGTAAAAAGAAAATAAAGCAAAGCAGCTGCGTCGGTGCTATCGGGCTCAAGATCGAGAGGCCCTTTTCACTCTCTTCGGCTGAACAGCCTCTACACCACCGTCGTCGGCACCTCCGTCTAAATCAGATCCGCCATCCTCGGAATCCTCCACGGCGTCGTCACCACCCTCAAAATCTGAACCAGTGTCATCACCTCTGCTCGCAGATGTCTCTGACTGAGGTGTCTTGACTCCTCCTCACCGGACTCGCCATCATGTCCGGCAGCGCTATGCCTCCCGCAGGTCGAGGTCCTTGCTCGAGAAGACCCGGGTGGCCCGGGCTGTAGAGGTGTGACCTGAAAAGGCAGTTTGAATACATCAGCCAGGGTATGTATATCAGATGCAAGTGTGGTGCATAGAGTGAGTGCATGCAGATACAGTATGTGAATGTGATGTGTTGGATGTGATCCGTACATGCAGTGAATCGGTGCAGTGAATTGTTCAGTTTCAGTATGTCATCAGAAGTATGATCAATACAAGGAAATTGAAAAGTACCGGAATGCCAGAGGCGTACAGCAGTGTCTCCCTCCGCAAGACCATACTCTCGAGTGAGGCCATCGCCTCGAGCAATCCCCTAACATATTCTCTGGGAGGCTGCAGATGCAAGTTCAAGTCATCAGTGAATGAATGAATGTCTAAATATCTGAATGATAGATGAAAGCTGTGGAGCATACCGATGCTGAGTCAGGAGCCGTGACATATCGATGATCTGGCAATAGAGGCTCCAGCAGAATCTGGTATGTTGTCCCATACTGCCAACCTGTCAGCTTGGTCGGAGGATCTAGCCACCCAGCACACTGCCAAGTTGGAGGCATCCCCTACTCCTACCCCTCGAGGTGCTGGCCCGGCTAGTCGAGAGAATGTCTGCAGCTCGGGCGCGGCTCGATAATGGAATTCAGCAGCTCTCCTCATGGGGGTACGGACACCTGTCAGTGGGGGCATCAAGTATGTATGGAGATATGTCGCGTACTCCCCATCCTCATGGAAAAGGACTGCGTCAGCACCCAGCATAAAGTCGCCAACCTCTTGGGGAGTGAGACTCTATGTGGATCGCATGTCTAGCGGAGGTGGTGAGGGGATCTCCTGAGCGAGATAGCCCTGTGTCTGGTGCATGAAGCGCTCCCCGAGAAACCAAAGCTCACTGACCGTCCTCAAACAAAATCCAAGATCTGGGAGGTACCTATGCCCAAAGAAATCGAACCGAGCAAACCCTAGCATCGCTGTCCAAGGCTGCCAACTGATCTGCGGATAGCAAGTGCATAAATTGATTAGTTGTTATAAATATGCAAGATGAATCAAAGCTGAAAGCATGAAGAACTGAGAGTTCTGGTTTACCTCCGTCGCCCGTACGATGTCAAAATACTGCCAAAGATATAGCAATGTCTCCCGGGGCCTAGGCCGATATTGACCCTCGATTCTACACGAGTATGGCACATCTAGAGGTGCCTCAACCTCCGGATCCAAAGCGAGTGTCGGGAAGTAAGTGCAAACCCACAGCTGTGAAAGGCAAGACAGTGGTAATGAAAACACAGAATATACAAAAAATATAGAATGCTGAGTGCAGAATGCAGAGTACAGAATGTGATGTGTGCAGTGTACAGCTATTGAAAAGAAGAAATATAAATCAAGAGGGCAGAAGGTACCTCACAAGCTCTCTAGTAGCCACCTACTATGGTCCCGTGCCCGCGGGAGGTCGCGCTCATGTAGCAGTAAAGGGTAGCGCTCATGTAGCAGTAAAGGGTAGCAAGGCTAGCGCCGCCCCAATCAAAGTGTCGGACCTGTGATAGGTCTACTAGAGCACTCAGCAAATATAGCCCGACCGTGTTCCCCCTGTCAGAGAACAGTGTGGTCCCAAGAAGGAACATCAAGAATCCCCAGGCATACTGCTCCGTGGCCACGACGGTCTCGGGCACAGTCCTCCTGGATTGTTCTGTGAACTAGGTGTATCTGACCATGCCTAATGATCTGTAGACAGGCGGATGGGCTCCAAGAAGATAAGTCCAAGCTGCCTCCCACTCGCCCATATCTGGGTCATATGGGATCGGCCGACCTCCCACGTCGAGGCCTGTCAGCATCGAAAAGTCATACGGGGTCATCGTCATTTCCCCGGTGGCAGAGAAATGGAAGGAGTTGGTGGTGTCCCACCATCTCTCTACAAGTACACCCAGAAGGGTCCTGCTCGCCGGATGACGCAACAACCCCACACAAAATGGGCCGAACCCGGCTTCATCGACTATCTGTCGAACACCCTCTAGGAGCTCCATATACCACTCCCTCGCGATGATCAACCCATATCCCCGAGTGAAACGGGAAGCCACCTGCGTTCAGAATGAATAGATGTATTCAGTTTCGGAATGAACAGAATGTTGTGTGTGAGCTGCATGCCAAATGAACAAAGTGTTGTGTTGTGAGCTGCATGCCAAATGAATAGAATATCAGACAGAGCTACGTGCCAAATGAACATATCTTTATATCAGACAGAGTCATGCCAAATGAACGAAGTGTTGTGCTGTGAGCTGTGTGCCAAATGAGTAGAATGTTGCGTACAAGTTGTGTGCATCATGAACAAAATGCCGTGTGTAGGCTGTGTGCAGAGTGAGCAGAAGTGCAGTGTGTGAACTGTGTTCAAAATGAGTAGAAGTCCTGTGTATGTAAATGTGTTCAGAACGAGCAGATAAAATACATAGCGAAAGCATGAAGTGTGCAAGAATTACAAAATACGTCGCAGAAAATGTACACACCTTGCGCGCGTGATGAGACAAGTGGGACTCTGGCTCCCGTAGTAGCAAGTCTGCGGGTGCCCGTCGCGCAAAATCTATGAAATTGTGAAAAGTGCTCGGTGGTAGCACGTGCTCCTGAGGATGGTACCCCTCCGGGTCGAAAGGCGGAATCCTAGGCGGCAATGGCATGATGTCAGGCTCGTCCTCTACTCTTGGAGAACCCCCATCGTGTGGGATATGGTCAGCCATCTAGGAAAAAGGTGTAAAATGAGCAAAAATGAGTGAAATGAGCCAAAATTGCAAAAAGTGAACAAAAGTCAACTCTCGGGAAGAGAAAAAGTCAAAGAAAGTCAAAGCCCGGGAAAAGGTGCTAAACTTCGAGAGAAATATACCTCAAATGGTGAAAATGGAGAAATAAGCTCCGAAAACAAATTCTGATCGGTTCAAAACAAAGATAATCAAAAGTTTTTTGCGAATCAATTTGGCGTGGGGCGTTGGAAAACACGTGCAAAGCCTAGATCTAAAAAGAAACATGGTCTAGGGAGGGAGAGCAAGTGATTTCAGCCTTGAAGGTGTGATGAAATATGCTTTGGAGTTGTGTACTTAAAGAGCCGGCCTTCAAAAGACCGACCAGTTTTTCTGGCTGACCAACCACTTAGGTGGTCAACAAGTGGTCTGCAGCTGGTCTAGGTGGTCGGCAGCCCTCTTGGGTGGTCTTCAGGGCCCCATTGTCCTCCCTGTGTGTTTTCAGACACTTTTCGGCTCAAAACGTCCCCGTAAGAACTTCAATTCACGTCTTCAATGCACGGCCCATCTTCACTCGTCAAGAGCAAGGTGTATCCTTTTTAAGTACATTGTGACCCCTCCGAGAGGTAAATCGGAGGTTGCGTTTGAATTGGTCTCGTTAAGGCATGTATTTCCTTATTCGACGTTTTATTTCAAACATGCTATTGTTGTTGCATTGGAAATGCATTGTTGTTGTGAATGGAATGTGTGTGTTGTGTTGCATTGCACTACACAAGTTCTTCTGATTCCACAGAGTATGTGCGTCGCATCGTATTGCATTTTGCATGCTTTTACGTTTGTGTAGGAATTGTCCATACTTATTACATTGCATCAAACATGCACTCGTTGTGTAGAATACGTATATCGATTTTGCATAAACATGCACTTTTCACTTGCATTGCTATGCACTTTTCACTTGCATTGCTATGCACTCTTCACTTGCGTTTCTATGCACTGCTTGCATTGTATATGCACGCGTTTATCTTGTATTGGAATTGTGTCTTGATGTAACGTTGAACATGTGTTATTACTATATTGTACCTGTTGAGTTTCTTTCTTATGCAAGCACGATATTGTATGTACGGTTCATTTGAAGCTGGCGCAACCAGACGATATTATATATATGGTTCATTCAAAGAAGTTTCGTTTAAGAATGCTCATTTAGTATATCTATCACACTTCGTTTGCTTTGTGTATCTATCGCACATGCTTGTTCATCTTGTGTATCTATCACACTTCGCTCACTTAGTGTATCTATCACACTTTGTTCATATAGTGTATCCATCACACTCTCTTCACTTTTTTATATCTATCACACATGCTCACTTTGTGTATCTATCACATGTTTGCTTTGTGTATCTATCACACTATGCACACTTTGTGTATCTATCACACGTTCACTTTGTGTAACTATCACACTATGCTCATTTTGTGTATCTATCACACATTTGCTTTGTGTATCTATCACATGTTCGCTTTGTGTATATATCACACTATGCTCACTTTGTGTATCTATCACACGTTCGCTTTGTGTATCTATCACACATGCTCACTTTGTGTATCTATCACACGTTCGTTTTGTGTATCTATCACACACGTTTGCTTTGTGTATCTATCACACGTTCGCTTTATGTATATATCACACATGCTCACTTTGTGTATCTATCACACGTTTGCTTTGTGTATCTATCACACTATGCTCACTTTGTGTATCTATCACACGTTCGCTTTGTGTATCTATCACACATGCTCACTTTGTGTATCTATCACACGTTCGCTTTGTGTATCTATCACACTTTGCTCACTTTGTGTATCTATCACACGTTTGCTTTGTGTATCTATCACACATGCTCACTTTGTGTATCTATCACGCACGTTCACTTTGTGTATCTATCACACTTCGTTCCCTTTGTGTATCTATCACACTTTGCTCACTTTGTGTATCTATCACACACTTCGTTCACCTTTTGTGTATTTATCACACATGTTTGCTAAGATTGCATAATTTTCTTACATCCTTTCTGCATGAAATGTAGTTCGGTATGTAATTCCCACACGAGGCGTGTTTACTTATTTGCTTGTGTATGAGTTTGTTGTAGCATTTCTTTGCATAACATTTGCATCTAGATGTTTCATTACAGCCCTCTTTGCATAATCATAAGTTATGTTCGGCATTGTGCATGTCATTTGCATCTTGCCCCTGCCTGTGGGCGCATCTCTTTGTTATCTTGCCTATTTGTCTAAGTCTTCGGCCTTGTCAAAAATGGGTCGTCTCTGGGCTTTGACATTCATTCCCGTCACTTCTTGACTTCCGAGTTCTGTCAAAGAGGGGCAACTGTAGACACCCTATTTTTGACTGACCTTAAGACTCAGACGTCATCAATTGAGCGCTCATGTTTGTGCTCGTTTCAAGCTTCCGGAGTTTTCAGCTGAGTGCCTTGCCTCCGAGCCTCTGAACTCTTTGTGTTTTGGCTTGGTTTGTAGATTATTCCTTGTTGATCTTGCTTGGAGGAAGAGAGAGGTTTGTAGACCATTTTTCCCTCTTGTAGACTAGTTTTCGGTTTCCGGAGCCTTCGGTCGAGCGCCTTGTCTCGGGACCCCTTAATGTTCTCCTCTTGACTTGCTTTTTGAACCATGCCTTGTTGCCTCTGCCTAGAGGGAAACAGAGGCCTGTAGACCACTTTTTGTGGCTGTGGACCACCTTTCCCTCGTAGACCAGTTTTTGTGCCCGTAGACTAGTTTTCGGGGCGTCCGGCTACGCGCCTTGTCCCGCAAACTTTTGTCTTTCATCCTTTTTGGTTTTTTTTTTGGCAAAAACCTTGTTTTCCTTACTTGGAGGGTGGAACAAGGGGTGTAGACCAGTTTCTCCCCCTGAAAACCACTTTTCTTCCCTGTCAGCCAGTTTTCTGGTCGGCTAACTGGTCTTGGTGGTCTTTAGACCACCAAAAGCGGTCGGCAGCCATGCCACCACTTTACTTTCTTTGTGCAGACCACTCCTCCCCCTTGCCGACCACTTGGTCTCCCTACAGACCATTTTCTTTGGTTGGCCGACCAGTGCAAGTAGCTGGCCGACCACTTCAACTGGTCGGCAGCTTTCCTGCACTTTCTGCAGATATTTTCCATACCAGTTGTGCCAGCTGTTGGGCATAGAAAGCATCCTCCATAGACGTGTATGGAGGGATTGATTCAAGCTTCAAGCTTGCTCAACAAGCTTGATGCATGTTTTTCTATAAAAGGGAACCTCCTCCCTCTTGTCTCAGGTTTAGAAAAATTGGCTGAGAGCTATACATACATATCTATCTCTATATTGCTCCTTCTCTCTTTATTTGTCTTGTTTTGTGCTTAAAAGTGCCTTTACTTCACACTCTTGCACACAAACACATAGTGAAACACCATCATTCTTGGGCTGAGGTTCTTGGAGGTTTGTTTGAAGCTCAAGGCTTGGTTTTTGCCTCAGAAGTTGCTGTCTTGCTTTGATTCTTCAAAGGTGAGTCTCTAATCCTTTTAAAGCCTTGTTGTAGTTGCTTACTAGGTCACCTTTGCATGCTTATTTAGGCCTAACTTTAAACTGTAAAAAGTTCTGATTTTAAGTGCTTAATAAGTTTGTTTGAGGCCTCTTTGGTGTTGGGGGTGGTCTACTCCCTTGCATGCCTTATTTGCTAGGCTTTTGAACCATCACTTTGAGCCTTTGTGATCACCTTTATTTGGCCTCTTCACCACTGAATTCCAGAGGAATTTCAGTGGTGGAAACTTGGTTTTGAGGTCTCAAATAGGAGGGGGTTATCCGCCCTCCTCTTCTCTTGTTTGTTTGTGTTGATGGCTCATCAAAGGAGCATGTAGCTCTATCTTCTTGAAGCTTTGTTTGAGCATTTTTTTGTGACCTTTTAGACCTGGCATGACTCTGTTTTTGGTTGTCTTGGTCACCCCTTGCATGTTTCTTGTATGTATAGCGTAATCCTATTTGAAGCTTTTCAAAGTAGCATGCCTTTCTAGCTTGTTTTGGCTCCATCTTAGCATGTTTTAGGGATTATTCTAGCATGGCATAACTCTGTTTTGGGTTGGTTTGGTTACCTCTTGCATGCTCCTTGCACTTGTAGTGCAATTCCACTCAATGGCCTAACATGCATCATGCTTTGGGCCATCATTCTACCATGTTTTTGGCTCAACTCTAGCAAGCTTTTACTCATGTTTTGCCATGCTTAAGTTTTTTTTTATGCGGTTTTTGTCATGCATGCCTTGCTTTGTATGGCCATAGTGCATTCTTGCTCACTAGCTTTGAGTTTCCAAGTCACTAACATGCATTGCTTGGACTATTTGCATGCCTTAGCATCATTTGATACATGATTTCAGAGCATGTTTCATTGTCATGCACTCACATCTTTCACTCTTTCAAAGCTTTGGAGGGTTGGTGCTTTATGCCTTAAGTATGAACCAAATGCATGCCATCTTGCCTAGCTTTTTGGGCCACCATTTCAGTGTGTATTTGGTCCTATTTTGCCATGATACAACTCTGATTTTTGTTGGTGAAGTCATCTCATGCTTGGTTTTGGTAGGTGTAATGTAATCCTCCTTATTGGCCTTGCATGCTCCATGCTTCATGCCCTTCATGCTATATTGTTTTGGCTATACTCTGTGCATGTTTTAGCCTTGATTTGACATGCTCTAGGACTGTTTTGAGTTGTCTTGGCCATGTGGTTCATGTATTGCATAGTTGTAGTGCAATTGGCCTTGCTAGCCTTGAGTTTTGAGCACCATAGTATGACATACTTGAGATGCTTGCTTGCCATGACATCATTTCACATGATATTTCAGTGCATACAGTGTAGCTACAGTCTCACATTTGTCACTTCTCCATCATCTTTGAGAGTTGTGCTCTTATGCCTAGTTGATGAGCCATTACATGAGCATGTGTTCTTGGCCCTTTTGTGCTTAAACTTTGATGTGTTGGCCACTGTTTTGGCATGATTTAGGTCTGTCCATATTCGGTTTAAGTCCATTGAGCATTGTTTTGCATACCCCTTGTGAGGTGCCCTTTACTAGCTTTGATGCCTTAGCTTCTAAGCTTGCCATGCATGCATTGTTTGCATGATAGAATTTTGTGCATGCCATCCTAGCATTGGTAGAATAGCATGTTGTTTGCATATTGCATGCATTGCATTGTGTTTGCATGCCATTAGCATTGATAAGTTGATCATGTTGCATTGCATTGTGTTTGGATAGGGTGTTAATCCAAACATGAGGAACGAGGGACGTTTCATACTTGAAGTGATGAATCGTACCTCATTTCTCGGTCGCCGACCCTCTTGATCATGCATGATAGAGGTTAAGGCTATTATGTGTTATTTGTGCATTCATTAACATTGAATCGTGCAATCTTGGCTTCTTGGCCATCGTGTATTGCGATGCTCAGTTGGTGGCCCGAGAGTCAAGAACCGCACTCCCTTGAGCTTAAGAAATGATAGGGAGGGTGGTTGTTCATACATACCTTGCAAATACACTGCTGTACCCTTTCTTGTTCTCTGTTGCAGCAAACTGGAGTGTGGCAGAACTTTCTGGTCGGCAGACTGAAAAAAGTAGTAGCCGACCACTTTTTTCAGTCTCAAAGATACTAAAGTGGTTTACAGGTGGTCTACAACACCAATAAGTGGTCGGCAGCCCTCCTGGAGGTCTCCATGTTGGAGTAGAAGCTATCTGGAAGCTTGTGCAGTGTTCTAAAATCAAATGCAAACAGAGGCAAGTTGGGGCATAGCAATGGATTTCTGAGCGAGGCGACCGAGCATACATGCACTTCTCGTCCCTAAGGACTTCCTTTTACTGCTTTACTTAGCTGCTTCGCTTAGCTAGAGAATGCTTTGGTTTTGTACTTAATTAGTTGATGTGCTTAGCTAATCAATTTGTGTTGTAATAACTAATTAGTTAACTAGGATTACTTAATTAGTTTTGGCTTGTAATAATTAGTTTAATTAGCATAGATTAGCTAGTTAGCTTATTATTCGGACCCTCCATCGAGAGGGCGAATTTTGTAATAAGTGTGCGTGTGTGTGATGCATGTCTTACAACCCCTATTTCTTTCTCCCTTTTACTTAACCGCTTTTGATGGTTAGTTTTTAAGACATATTTCAATTAGCATCCTTATGCTTCGCATGTGTGCATCATTCATCTATTTTGCATGCACCAGGCTCGGCGCATCATACAAACTGCATTGTATTTCAATACCCAATTTGAATACATGTTATCAAGTTGCATTCACATGACATCTTAGAATAGCCAAGCCTATCTTAGTTGCATTTTGCATGTGTTGCATTAGGCATTCTTGACATAGCTAGGGTTATGCATTGATTTCTAACTAGCTTTTGTTTTGGCTCGGAATACTAGGTAAGCTTTTACGCTTTAGCATCCTTGCATGTATGTAAGTGACTGCCATGACAGCATGCTTGCCATGAGGCTATCTGCTTAAGTGTTTCACTGCATGAATGCCTGTGGATGAAGGCTTCATTGCTTGAATTGGAATAATTCATCAAAATGTACATTTTAAGCCCACTTGAAGTGACAAATCATCATGTTTTCTAAGCCCACTTGAGGGTGGCAAATCCACGACTTAGCCTATTTGCGAGTAGCACTTTCAAACCATTTTCAATCAAACAAACAAACATGAGATGTTTTGTTTCAACTTGAGCAATTGAGTCTATACTTGTATGCAGTGCGCATCACGTAGTAAGCTAGCTAATAAACCGGAATAAGAACGCATGTGTTTTCAAAAACAACATATCATGTTAGTAGAGGCCGATCTTTGATCGGGTGAGCGGGGGTGCTCATTTCAAGATCTTCCCCTCTCGTACCCAAGTTCCCGAGCCGAAGCAACTTTGGTGATGATGGACACGTGGCCTTAGGCACAAGTCAGGGTTTCCTAAATTTTCCAAAATAAAAATATTTATGTGGCGACTCTGAAATCTGGCAAAGCAGTCCATGTTTGGCGCTTTTTGATTAAAATCGATTTTCCAAAACGATTTGCCAGATTTGGACTCTTTGGTGATTTATCAGTCTTACATTGCACTTTGTGAGATTAGATTCAAAACCGTGACATGAGTCCGAACTGTAGTCGCTAGAACCACAATTCGCGCCCTCGCGCACAGAGCGGAGTTCGGGCGGTCTACAGGGCTGCAGGGGGTAAAGTTGGCACCATAAATCTACAATTTTATTATTATTTATTATTTATATAATTGCAAAACATGTGACACCCTCCTACTTATTTGAAGGTTATGAGAAGTTATGAAATATTTAACACATATGGAAACATAATGGAGAACGAAATAGAGAACATGGAGCATGAAGTGGAGGTTGAAGAAAGTTATGAAAGATCATGGAGTATGAAATGGAGGAGATGGAAGAATAGGGTAGTTACTAGGTAATTTTTTCCATACAAGTCTTTGCCTATAAATGGCCATTCATGGCTACATTGTAATGATCCAACTAAAATCAAAGACAATTCATTTCTATTCTTCTTGTTATTTATATTTCTTGTACTTTATTTTATGCACATTCTTTTCGAAGCATAGGAGTAGAGGTAATTAATGCACTGTAGGAAATTCAGCTTTTAAAAGGCCGCTAATTCCTTTTGTGACACTTGGCACCAAACGCTAACGACGCAACCATCGTTGTAGGCTTATGGAGCTTTAAAAACGTCGTTAGATTAGTATAGACATCATGCTAGTATTTAGCAACGTTTTAAAAACATCGTGATAGCTTTTTTTATTTAAAAAATATAACCATTGTCACTATAGTGGCATTTGAAAAACGCCATTATAGCTTTAATTTTTTTTTTTTTTTTTTTTGAAATTGTGCTAATTCTATGAGATTTAATTAAAAAAATGCCTGTACTAAACCTGAAAAATAGCAATAATATGGATAACGATTTGCTACTATTTCAATGTATTGACTAAACTTAGGCAAATATTGGATGATTTTTCTAAACCAAAATCAAGCAACAAACATATCCAAGAAATAAAAGGAAAAAATATTTAACACACACATTTGAATCTGCTACACATGGATAGAACCGGATGCAAATCTTACTAAATGCGCATGTGTATAATGAATTGAACTTTGTAACTAGATAACTTACAAATATTTGTTTAATTAATGTTCCCTCACATCTATAATAATACCCAATACAACATCCTTCATGAAAAAAATCCAACAAATTCAATTCCAAGAAACCAAGCTTAGAACGAGTTAGTTTCAAATGCCAAACTTCAACTAATATGGAAAAAATTTTTAATGAACTACAATAGTGTAGCTTTTGTCTACTTAATCAATAATTCAAGATCTTACAAATTGACCACAATTAACACAATGGAAAGCAAGGGCACAAAGAAATGAAGGAATTAGCACATCCAAGAATAGAGAAACTAATCCTACCACTCTTCGCAAAAGAGGTTCAAACATTGTTGCAAATTCATGCAGTGAAAAGCCTCACATCACATCTCTAGTAACACCACTACACAAATATCACAAACACACATCAAAAACCAATCAAGACATTTTAACAAAACACAAAATGACCACCATAAAGCTAAAACAACCCACGTTGCAAACGTAAATCTTCGTTTGGATTCCCAAGAGCCATCATTATCCTCAACACTCAAAAGCCGTTTCAATGCCATCAAAAAGAACCACCACAATTGAATCACTAACAACTTTCTTCTTCTTCTTCTTCTTCTTCTTCTTCTTTTTTGTGAAGGAGGGGGTACAAAATGACTAACAAGTTGGAAACAACTAAAAATTAAAAATTCCCAAAATCTAATAATATCACCTAAAAAAGGCCAACTACCAAACAATATCACATAAACATTTCAGTCTGCTATACATGGATAGAACTGACTGCTTAGGGCCAATGATTTAATGCAAATCTTGGCCACTAAAATGATCCAATGACCCATTAGCACTGCCAAATGGTAATGATAACCAAAAAATATAACATCACAAAATTAGAATAATGAATAAAAGAACAGATAAAAAACAAAAACCCATCAATATATACCAAGAAAAGCTAAAGAAAAGAATTACATGACTCTTGGAAAATAATACCTCCAAAAAATAGTTCTGTTTTTGAGATGGATCTCCTCTCTGCCAGAAGCAACCAAGTGCACATAAATAAAAATAATAAAAAAAAGGTGTCAAATAGATCCTAAAGCCCTCCAACACAACGTGATTGTAAATAAAAAAAGAATAAGAATGAGATATTCTGTAGCAATCTTCTTCCTTTTCCTTATCTTATTTTCATATTAATGGAGAGGTCACATATATACACACTAGAAGCAACTAAAAACCAATCTAACTAACTAACTAAGACAAACGCAATATCATGATTCACTACAACAAATCTTGTGACACTTCATACTTCTTGGGTTGATGGGATTACTCTGAACACGTCTATTATTATACTTGGAGCCTCTTAGATTCATTTTTGGAATATTGATTGAGGTGGTATCATGTTTAGGAAGTAGGATTGAACCAAAAATTTTGATTCAGATAATTGTCCTATGAGCAGTCATCACTCTTTTGCCCTTTTCTTTTTCCAAACTTTGAATTTGGATATGAGTCTAGAACCATTGGAAAGCTTATCTCTGGGGCTTCGCTTTGGATACAAGAACGGCCTAAAATAGAGTTCGGACGAGGGAGTTATGCCAGTTTGAATTTCAAGTATCGTGTTGGAAATAAGTCCACTCGAGCAGTTTGCGCGAATTTCAGAGATTCTGAGAGCTCTTTTTCTACGCTTGAGTGAACTGGTCGATATTAGTCACTTTAAAGTGACTTTTTGGCCCCAAAACTTTATTTTTCCTCCTCTCTTCTCCCCCTCTCCTCCATATTCGAAACCCTAGCCCTAAAACCCTTGATTTCATCCATTTTTCAACTAGAATCCACCATGGATCTTGCATTAAAGATGAAGAACAAGTGAAGATGAGCATTTTTAACCGATTGGATCTTGGTTTTGTGAAGGATTCTCCTAGAAGTCTTGCTCTCTTGCTCTTTTCTTGAGGTAGGATTACTTTTAGCTTTGTATCACTTTATTTTGAGAATGATTATTTGGTATTATTGTGACATTGATGCTATAATTAAAATTTTGAGTTTACAAAATTGGGTTTTGTTTCAAAAATGAGATTTCCTCTACTTTCTCTTGAGATTTTTATTAATAGCTAGGGATTGTGGAGATTTTAGTTTGAAGATAACATTTTGCATGGTTTATGGGCAAAAGCCCCAAATTTATGAAAACCATAGTTGTCAAATTTAGAGAAAAGATGAAATTGATTTCAAATCTTTAAATTGATGAATGGATTATGATATTTTGAATATGTATTGCTTGAGATTTGTGAATTTAAAAGCCTTTGAGATTTTTCCTTGGAATTAACTTTCAATTCTTAAAATTTATGATTTAATTGGGAGATTGAGACATATTTTGATATGAGACTCTTGAAATTGAAATCTTTTGAGAATTTCCTTTGAAATATGAAGATTATGTCTACATAATTGTTCACTTATATGAATGGAGAAATTTACCTTTGTTCTCATAGATGTATAAATGCTTGGAATTTGTGCAAACATTGGAAAGGTTGTTTTAAGGGGTGGTAAATAGCATGTGAGTCTGGGAAGAGAGTCAGTTTTGAAAAGAGTTATGTGTTATGTTGGTACCTGTGCGGGGAGTCAAAGGTGCCCAATTGCCCTGTCTAGGCTTATCGCTGGACGAATGTGGGAAAATAGTTTTGGGTGTCCACTGGTCCTACCGTATTGTAGTCAGCAAAAGTAGAAAAATTGATAATTTTGGATGCCCACTTCCTGCTGTATAATAGTCGGCAAATGTGGTGATAGTTTTAAACAAAAGGGAACTTGTGTTTTGACATGGATTCTCTTTAGAGACTTCATGGCTCATTTACCCCTGGTTTTGACATGTGATTTCTCATGGAAATAATAACATTTGATTTTTGATGCTTAAACATTTAATATTTGATTTTTGATACTTAAACATTTGTCATGTGTTTAAAAAGGAAAATGTTTTGGCTGTGATAATGCCACATGGATTTTCAGATAATTAGATACTTTGTTAAAAGTATTTCTACTAGGCATCTAGCTCATTCCTATCTAACATTTCAGGAATTGTTCATGTGATTCCGCCCAAGTAACAAGGCGGTGAAGATTTTTGAATGGACCATGTGGGCTCATTGATTGTTAATTGTTGAAGCTTCGGGGCTAATGTGTATTGAGACCATGTGTCCATTTTGTTGTACCAAGGTTACACCTTGTTGTTTGTACGCTATTAAGACATTATTATTTTTATTTTCTAGTTTCTTGGATGATGTAAATGTTATTATTACAAGGACAAGAACATGAAAATTGTAATATTTGATATGTAGATCAATGGAAAAGAAGACTTTTTAGATTATTGATGTTATTGGTTTGGAGAGATATCAGATTAATCACATTAGGAGTGATGTTTTAGTTTAATAAATTTTGAGGCATTTCAAATCTGGGTTTTTACTGCACCAAATACACACCGTGGATACGATTCTATGACATGCGATGTAAAGTTGTGTTATGACCAGTCATAGAAAGTCATTCACTTCAACAGCATGCCGTAGTACGCTGTTAAAAACCTTTTAACAGTGGATCTTGTGCGTCATGTTTGATTTCTCTACAACTACTTTTGCACGCCGTTAATTCTTAGGACAAATCACAACTCTCATTGCTCGTCATAAAATATGCAATACAATGACCTATTATGCCTATCGTAGGATATGTAGTAATCTTTTTTTTTTTTTTAAATTCAGCAGGTTCTATTTGACCTGTTTAGTACAATCTAGCAAACATTACAAACAAGCTACCACAAAAATATTGTTTTAACCATCAAAAACAACTTTATATCCACAACTTATGAACATTCAACAATTGTCTATACATTTCAAACATGCAAAAACTATCCTTAAGTTCAAAACCATCCGAAAAGAACTATCCTTAAGTTCTAAATTGTCCAAAAAGTTCTACATGATTTCTTTAGAAAGAAAAATAGCCAAGTTCAAGACCATACAAAAGTGTGGAGAAATCCCTATCTCAAGGCTAGAAGACAAGGGAGAGGATGAAGAGACTTTGACGAAGCCAAAAATCCACTTTGCTCCAATCAAAAGGAAGCTCTGGTGAGCTCTACCTTTTCATCAAAGGGACTAAGGTATAGAGATCAATGGATGATAGTGTATTTGAAGGTAGAAGATGAGTTCTAAAGACAGAGAGAAAGAACATCTTGGATTTTGGAATGTTTAGAGAGAGATAGAGAGATGAAAAAATGATCCAAAATGTGACTTTTATGAACTGATATATGTGTAGACCGCTCGAGCGACCAAAACATCGCTCGAACGACCAGACACTACCCTTCCAATACTTTTACAGACTTACAAATATATTGGAAGTTCTCAAAGATTGCTCGAGTGACCAAAGACCGCTCAAGCAAACTAACCAAAATCTAGGCAATGACTCCTTTGAAAAATGAACTCCCAACCTATTCCAAACGCAACAATGACATCCAAACAACCAAACTCAATCAAGAATAGGATGTATAAGGGTATGAACAACCATTTAAGATAAGGAATCTCACATCCAAAGCAATAAACAGGTCGAATCTAAATCAGAATCGTTATATCCGAATTATATATACATAAATATTGAATATACACATAAATTATTAGTCATTGGATGATATAAAATTAACATAGATCATTAGATTATATTGAATATATTATACACTTAGGTAACACAATACACACAAAAATATATATATTTTTCACTTATAAATTATATAGACCATCATAACGACATATCTCCTACATTATATAAATTATTTGTTTTGATATTATTAATAATTTTATAAATACAGTCTAATTTTAACAAATTAATTAATTCTGTTGCACTAAAAAAAAGGTGCTCGGGCAATAAATCTAATTTTGGATTTTCTTTGTCTAAAGGTCCAAGCGCTCAAATACTGTCCATAATGACAAACTCTTGTAAAATGACCAAACTACCACAATGTATATATATATATTATTTTCCAAACCAACCCCTAATCAAACCATTCTCTCTCTCTCTCTCTCTCTCTCTCTCTCTCTCTCTCTCTTTCTCCGCAGTTTCTCTCCCCCTTCTTCTTTCTCTACCAATCACTTTCCCTCACCTTCCGTCGTTCCACCACCACTACCACTACCTCTGCCATGGCTTCTCTCTTCTCTCTCTTCTCTACCTCCATCAACACTGACACCACCTATAGCTTGCTTTTCGTGCTCCTTTCGGAAACTATCAGCCCTATAGTTTGGACTCCCATGGTTTTGAATTTGATTCCACAAGTGTAATGCCAAAAATGGATTGCTTTGCCAAATTACAGAGTCGCCACCTAAATATTTTTGAAAAATTTAGGAAACTCGAGACTCGTGCCAAAGGCCACTTATTTGTCATCACCAAAGTGTTTCGGCTCGGGAATTTAGGTACGAGAAGGGAAAGTCATGAATTGAGCATCACACTCACCCGATCAAAGATCAGCCTCTACTAATCATGATGTGATTCTTATTTACATTATATGCTCTTGTTTTGATTATTAGGCTAATTTTTACTATGTGGCCTTTTAAATATAGATTAATTTGCAAAATTAGAACACTTTGATTTTATGTATGTTTCAAAATTGTTTTGAATATGTACCACTTGAAAAAGTGATCGCATATACACATTAATCAAATCATCCCAATTCAAGCAATTAGCCTTCATCCACGGGCATTCAAACAGGTGTATCAATTAAGCACTTAGCCTCATGGTATTAATGCTTGACATGGCAACAATCACGCGATGCGATATGCTAAATCAAGAAATGCTCACCTAGTACTCCAAGGGAAGCCAAACAAAGAAAAATAATTAGAAAACATGCATGCTCCTAAATAATGCAACATGACTAATGCAACACATGCGATATGCAATTTAAATCGTCTTGGCTACTAACATGGCATGTGAATCAATTTGGTAGCATACGAATTGTATGGTTTATACATGCGTAATGCTAAGTAAACATGATGTTCTAAACTATCCCATCATAAGCCGGTAAATAAAAAGGAGAAAAGGCGAAGGTTGGAAGGCATACACACATTATTACATTTTTGCCCTCACACAAGAGGGTTCGAATAAATTCCCTAGCAAATTACTACGAATTAACTAACTATTACAAACTAAATGAAATAAATTAACTACACTAGCTAATTAGTACAAATTGGCCCTCGCACAAGAGGGTCCAAATAAATGAATTAGCTAAGCTACTTAACTAATTATTACAACGGCGAATTTAACTAACTATTCTAGCTAATTAAAGCCATGTTGTATTTCTCAAGTAGATCCACAACCTCTTTCTTGAAGTGTGAGTCGTTATCTGATATGATCTTGTTCAGAACTCCGTACCGGTAGATGATATTGTTTCTGATAAACTTGGCTACATGCAATGCCTTCAGCACAGCATAGGATTGAGCTTCCACCCACTTCGTAAAATAGCCAATCGCCACCAGAATGAACTCATGTCCGTTTGGGCCTTTGGCGAGACTGCACCAATAACGTCAATTCCCCAGACTAAGAAAGGCCATGGCGAAGTCATATTGTAGAGCTTAGACGGTGGTATGTTCATGCGATTGGCATAGATCTAGCATTTGTGGCATCACCGTACAAAATCAATGCAATCCTCTTCCATGATTGACCAGTAATAATTTTGTCTGAGAATCTTCCGAGCTAGCATTACACCGTTCATGTGTCCTCCACACTCCCCTCCGTGGATAGCCTCCATAAAGTGCTTCGATTTCTCCTCTTCAACACCACTTGTGCATTCCTAGATGGCCTCTTTGTAGAGATTACCCTATAGATGATATATTGACTGACGGATCGTATACCCCATTTGTCTTTGGTATTTGCCCCTGGTGGATATGCCTCCTTTTCCAAAAACCAAGGGTTCTTGTCTTGAAACTCATCTATAGCAGCGATGGTCTCATAAGCCGACGTGTATTTCTATTCAATGATGATTAGACCCATTTTCACTCCCAATGGGATGTCTACCATAGAAGATAGAGTTGCCAGTGCATTAGCAAACTTTTGTTCTCTCTAGCGGATCGTAAATGTTAGTTTTTCAAACCTTGGAATCAGCATATCCAGGGCCTGATGATAAACCTTCATATTGTCTTCTTTGACCTTCCAGTCCCCATTTGCTTGGGAAACAACCAAGTTCGAGTCTCCGATGACGTCCAGCCTTATTGCCCCTAGTTCTAGGGTAGCTTCTAAACCAAAGAATACATGCTTCGTATTCTGCTTCATTGTTGGACATTTTGAATCGGAGTTTGAAAGCTAAGGATATATAGGAATCATCAGGTGCTATTAACAACACACCTATCCCATAACCATATTAATTAGACGCTCAGTCAAAGTACATCGTCCATGTTTCCTCTTTTACATGCAAAATGTCTTTATCTGGGAATTGGTATTCCACTGCCTCATCTCCTTCTAGCGGGTGATGCATGGGAATTACGCTGACTCTTCCTTTAAGCTTTTTGTGTGTAACATACTTGGGATCAAATTTGGAGAAGAAGCGATAGCAGGCTAGCCTACCTGTAAGTGCTAGTTTCTCAAAGAGATATTTGATGGGATCTAATTGCCAAACCAGGATTATAGAGTGAGCTAACAAGTAGTGCCTCAACTTCCTAGTAGCCCATACCAAGGCTAAGCAAGCTTTCTCCAAGGGAGTATAGCAGGTCTCGTAGTCTAGCATCTTCTTACTCAAGTAGTAGATGGCTTTCTCCACCCTATCCTCAGATTCCTGAGCGAGCATGCACCTCATGGTTATATTTGTTACCGATAAGTACAAGATCAGAGGCTTTCCTAGCTCAGGCGGTGACAACACAAGCGGATTCTAGAGGTACTGTTTGACCTGTTCGTAGGCAAAGTGACATCGATCGTCCCGTCGGAACTTCTTCCCTTTCTTTAGGAGACCAAATAATGGTTCACAAGTCAAGGCTAGTTTTGAAATAAATCATCTTATGAATCGCACTTTACCCAGAAAGTCGCACACCTCATTTTTAGTCCTCGGTGGTGGCATTTCTAAGATGGCCTTGATTTTGGAAGGATCTACTTCAATTCCCCTCTGTGTGATAAGAAATCCCAGCATTTTTCCTGCTGTCACCCCAAAGGTACACTTCTATGGGTTCAACCTCAATTTGTATTCCCTAATCCATTGAAAGAACTTTTTCAGTGTGGTGTAATGACCTTCTCGCTTTTTGGACTTGACAATCATAACGTCCACATACACCTCAACCTCTTTGTGGATCATATCATACAAAATGGTGGTCACAACCCTCTGATAAGTAGCCCCAGAATCTTTCAACCTAAACAGCATGACTCGGTAGCAGTATGTATCCTATGGTGTGGTGAAAGCCATCTTTTCTCTATCCTTATGGTTATATCTAGAAAACCCATTCATAAAGAAAAGCAAGGCATGGCCCGCGGTGAAGTCTACCAACTCATCAATATGCAGCAGTGGAAAGTCATCCTTCAGGCTGGCTCTATTCGAGTCCCAAAAGTCGACACAAACCCAAATTCTGCCATCCTTCTTCGGCACTGGGACAATATTGGCCAACCAGGTAGGATACTCGGATACTAACAAGAATCCTGCATCAATCTTCTTGGTGACCTCTTCCTTGATGTTCGATTCAATCTGGATGAATTATGCGTAACTTCCTTAACTAATGGGGCCTCGAGGTCGAGAGGATCTGGTCTTTACAATCTCAGAATCGATTCCAAGCATGTCTTAGTAGGACCACGAGAAAACATCTTTGAAATCTTTTAATAAAGTGATTAAACGCTCGCGTTCCTCCAAAGACAATGTGGACCCGATCTGGACCAAGCGTGGATCCTTCTCAATACCCACATTAATGGCAATGATTTCATTAGAACAAGGTTTAGCATACCTCTCCTCCTCTCTACTAATCAAGTTTTTCAAAGCCAGAGGAATTTCTTCCTCTGTGCTTTCATTAAAATTCTGAAAATCTTGGTTAATGCAATAAATAAACGACACAGAAAAGTACCACCGAGAATCTGCGACAATTTCATTCAAAAGTTTGACCTCGATTACAATTGACTCAAAAGCAAAAGAAAAAGGACCTCAGCGGGACCTTGGCATTCATTTACCACCCCGGGAATGCGGACTCAAACCTCCCAAACTAACTTGAATCGATCTCTCGCTCACGGACTTAGTGAAATCGATTACGGCTCATCACTCGATTGAGAATTGGAAAAGCCTTCTTCCGGTGCCAAGTAAGGCGTGGTGCCCTCGATACATCCAAAATTCGGAGGTTGGGTCTACACCCAGTTTTCCCCAATCATGAAGACAATAAAGTTATTCCCCAAGTTCTCTAGGTCGATCACAGATCTATTAGGAGATTGGCGATCTTGCCTACTTCAACCTTGTTGTTTGAGTCATCTTCCGTGCTCTAGTTCGCTTTGATGTTTGGTTCACCTTAACAACCCGATCCGTAATTAAGTACTAAGCGTAATTAAGGATGTTAATTAAGTGGATAAAATAAATTATGTGTTTATTATGTATTTTGCATGATCTCGGCTTTCTATCATTACTTGTAGAAATATCTATCTAGAATTCTTTGATATGAAAATTGAAAGCCTTATCGGCATCGAAATCGAATTGGTTACATGAATATGTTATTAATTTTAGAACCATATGGAAAATTTTATTAAAATTGATTGATGGATTAATTAATTGTGTTGGGCAAGCCTTATATTTTAATTAATGTATATTAGCATTACAACTATATAAGTGAGCTCTTAGGCTCATTCTTGAGCTCAAGCATGTTTCATTTGAGTGAAAAATTCTGAAATCATATTCTAGAGAGAGGGTGAACTCCATCTTAGAGAGAGAAAGTGTAGAGATTCAAGAAAAAGTTAGAGATTTTGCTAGAGTAGCTCAAGTTTGTGCTAGAACAAGCGTATTTGAAGGCTCTTGGTGAGCATCTAACCTTTGGGAGTATGTGATTTAGAGTTGAATTCATGAACTATATGAGATTACTTGCATGTTTTTAGTTAAAAAATGTCAAGAACAGGAAGTAGCTAACATGCATGTATAGCTTGGGCATGATTCTTTAGTTTTGATCATGAATATGTTGTTTAAATTGAGTTTTGAACCTACATTTCACATGCATTCTTGAATTGAGTTAGTTTGAAGTTAACCTCCATGATTTGTAAGCTTTGAAAAAGAATTTGAAGTTGAATGTTTCATACATGGTCTTTGGAGTTAGAATTCTACCATCCATGTTTATAATTATAAATGTCTTGGTATATGCATGTTTGAATTATCATGTTTTGAACCTTGATTTCATGTTTTGGAAAATAATTTCTTACATGCATGGAGCTTATGAGCTCAAGTTTGTTAAATTCATAAGTTTTAGAGAAAAGAGTTGTATGTTTTACATGCATGAAAGTTTTGGGCCTAATTTTGGTAAATTCATGAGTTTTGAGTAAAAGAGTTTGTGAAAATCATATATTCATGTTTATGAACAAGTTTTCCAAGTTTATGAACAAGCCATGCACGAATTTGCCATTGAAATTACATTTGGAAGCTCAAACTCTGTTTGGAAAACCAGATTTTTAAGGTCGCCGGCGAGGATTTGCCGCTGAGGACATTTCGCATCCAGAGTTTTGCAGGCTATTACCGCTGAAAGCTTGAACCACTTGGACGCTTAAGCGACCCCTTTGTATATTGTTGATCTGCTTGAGCGCAGGAGTTGTAGCTCGAGCATAGATTGAGACCATCCAGTACTTTTGCAGACAGACCAGTCCGCTCGGGCGGCCCAAGGGACGCTCGAGCGGCCAGGCCAAATTCAATATATTTTTGAAAGGCATTCAGTGTTCATATTTTTGTTTCCATCCTTTTCTGAGCATGTTTAGGCATGAATTGTGAGTCATTTAAGAGTAATGAGCCAAGAAATAACATGAGTGATTGAATTAGGAAATACGAGATAAATCCAAGAATTGATTCGCGTGTTCAAGTCTTAAGTACTGAACTGAATAAGAAAGCTAAGCCATAACGGCCATGTGAACACGTGTAATGATAAGATGTGTTTCTGTTATGTGCATCTGTGTTTGTAGGTCAACGTTCGAGGATTGACCGTTTACGGGAGCCCATTATGAGTAACATTTTTGTAAAGATATGTTCATATGAATTATGTTCCAAATGTGATTTGTTAAGTTATGATTTCTGATATGATATTGTTTACGTGAACGAATGTCCCATGTTGAAATTTATTATGGCATCCATAGATAGTCCCAAGTCATGGGGGATGGCATGTTAATGTGGGTCCGTGACATGTATACGATTACGAGATCTCGTTAGCCACTTCATTGTGGTGATATGCGTTTAATCGATATCCGGAACCGATTACTCTAGTCGAAAGACGTTATGCGATGTGTTCTATGGGATGTACCATTATTATGTTCAGATATGAGAATGATTATGTTATGATTTGTCTTATGTTTATGAAATGTTCGGAATTCATTCCCTAACCCCTTTACCTTAATGTTATTCACTGGGCTTTAACTCACTGTGTGTATATATATGTATAGGTGAGCGTTTTAGAGATCAAGCCTGAAGGCTTTTGTTGGATCTGTGTTCTGTTGTCAGCCAACCACTGTGCCTCGCATGGAGGTTCTGGAAGTGTCATGTATTTTGAGTTCTGGTTATCTATGTATATCAGACGTCGTTTGTTTTTCGTTGGCTGTATTTAAGATGCTATAATGTGTGTGGGTGTAATGTAAGAATGACTTTTGGATATGTACATAAAGAGTTTTAAATATTCTGTTTCATGTAAGTCAACACAGCTCATTGAACAACTATATTTACGTCTTTGCTTCCGCTAGCCCCTTATTTATGTTGATGCTTTGAGGCCTTCAGTAATCCAAGGATTCTTGGCGATTCTGACGCTTAAACCTATAGGGACAACTTTGGGTCGTGACAAGCCCTTTCCCCATCAACGCCCTACAACCGTAGATATCTGCTTTACTAGCTATTAGTGATGAAAATGGTTCAAGGTTCAAAGTTAACCACTTCCCTTGACCAATTCCACGATAGGGAGAGGTTTTTGTTGGTCTTTAGTTTCATTTATTGAGATTGTATCCCTTGGTTCATAAGTCATCACGCAATGAATTTGCGGCGATTGATGGCTTGCGAATCAAGTCTACCCCTCCTTTGAGCTATTTGATGATACAAAGAGGCAGGGTGGACAAACATCCCCTGAAAATGCTCTGTTTATTATCTGTTGCAACAAGGCAGTACCACAAACTAGTGGCTGACCGACCATTTTTTCTATACGACCGACCACTTTTTTCGCCGCCAACCACTTTTTTTTTTGCCAGTTGTCCTTTTCCTACAAAAGCAGAAAGCGGTGAAGCAAAATAGTGTAATTTTCTGACTGCAAAACAGAACCCTTTTGGCAGCAAAACAGAGGCATTTTCAAGGTGGAAACTTTCTTCATGCATGAGCATTCCTTACTTCTCGGGGCTGATTGATATTCTTAATTGAATCAACTAAGTAATTACAACGCATCATTTTTGGGACTTCAAAACATCATTTTTAGACTCTGAAAACCTCTAAAATTTAGTAGTAAAAAGCTCAAAAAAGGTTGATGAAGAGATGGGAAACACAAGGGTAAAAGCCTAGGAAGCAAGGTTCAAAGAAGGGTGGTCAACCCCTCTACCTTTAATGTTTTAGCCCATATATACAGGTGAAAAATATTAAAAAAATAGAATAAATGGTGGAAAATAAATAGAGGAAAGAAGCTTGGAGTTATACCTCTCGAAGAGGAGTGACCTTTTAGTTATGAACCACAAATTCCATACCCTCAAGAGCTGAAACTCAAGCTTGAGAACCTCAACAAGGAACCTTAGCAATTAGGTTTAGGACGTGTAGAGAGAGAGTGTGTAAGTTGCAAGAGAGAGAGATATATATATATATATATATTTGGGAATTTTCCTTCTTCAATTTTTCCTAACCCTAATTTATGAGAGAGGGTCATCTATATATAGAAATATATGAGACTATCTCAGAAATATCCATACAGACATAGCTGGTGCAATGCATGCACCTGTGGAGACAATTGGCACAGCTGGCAAAAAGATCTATTTTTTACACAAGTGGCTAGCCGGCCACTAATAGTGTACGGCCGGCCACTAGTGGGTCTGTAGGCCTCTGAGAAGTCAGGCTTGAAAAAAAAGTTGTTGTGGTTCAAAAATGATGTAAGGCTTGTAGGTTTCTGAGGCTCAAATCCGAGGCTTTTGGCTGAGGAAATCAAGCATTGGACAAGCGTGTGCATTCATCATTGGGTGATCAATCAGTGGCGCCTAAGTCGTAAGGGTAGTCAAAAGTGGTGTCTACACCACCATAACAGAGCAATCACGGTCTACTACCTCTACCTTAATGCAGCCATCAACCGCATCTTCTCCATCGCCTACACAGTTGTTAGTCGCTTCCTCCTTTTCCATCTCTCTATCTCTCTCTCTCTCCTAAACACCCACCGCACCACATCTTTGTCTTCAGATCTAGACTTCATCACTACCTCATACATGGTTGCTTTGCCTCTTCACCGTGGTGGATTTGTCATCAAATTTCAAACCCAAGCCCATCGGTGGTAGCGGTGTTGTGCCTAGGAGGCAGAAAACAATCACACACAAACACACAAGTAAAAACACACAAGTATTTACGTGGTTCGGCAAATCACCTACGTCCACAGGCAGCGGAAATCACTAAATTTGGAACAAAGAATTACACACTCTCTTGTTATCTTTCTTCTCTCTGTATTCTTTCTTTAACTCACCACACTTGAACCTCTCCTATTCACTACCCTTTTATAGATACAATGGGAAAGCCAAAGTCTCCATAGCCATCGATAGGCCACGGACAGCATTTACAACAGCCACCAACAAGATCTGAAGATCAGCCACCCTACTATGGAGTAGCTCGGCTAAATCTTTAGCCGAAAACTTCAGCTCCTTCATTTGTCTGAAATTAGCAGCTATTGTTGACTTTGGTGAATCAGAGCCAATCTTCAACAAATTTCCACCTTGGCGAGGATTCTCCATCCAGCATAGTGATCAATCAACATTGTCATGCGCCCGAAGGAGCTCAATTCCGAGAGATGTTGACCAAGTCCAAACAATGTTAGAACTTGATCCCAGAAACCACTTTGGTGAGAATATCGGCTGAATTATCTGCAGTACTAATCTTTTGAAGCAGAATATCCCCTTTATTCACAATTTCTGGGACAAAATGGAAACGGACATCAATGTACTTGGTGCGGGAATGATGAACCTGGTTCTTTGCCAAACAAATGGCACTTTGACTGACACAGTACACCTCAATATGCTTCTGAACAATACCCAAGTCCTCAATCAACCCATGTAGCCAAATAGCCTCCTTAAATGCTTCTGTCACTGCCATGTGCTCTGCCTCTATAGTAGACAAAGCCACCGTTGACTGAAGTGTTGACCTCCAACTCATTGACTTTTTAGCAAGCGTAAATAAATACCTTGTTGTTGACCGATGTTTGTCCAAGTCACTAGCATAATCTGAGTCCACATATCCAACCAGATTCTATCCGAATCTATGATCTCTCTCGAACTTCGAACCCATATTAATTGTGCCATATAAGTACCTCAAGATCTACTTCACTGTCTGCCAATGACTTTTTCTCGGATCATGTATATATATGCTTACCGACTACATCATGTGAGATGTCAAGCCTTGTACAAACCATAGCATACATTAATGCACCAATCGCATTTGCATATGGAACATGCACCATATGCTTCCGCTTCTTCTCAGGCGTGGAGACATCAAAGCACTAAGCTTGAAATGAGGGGTCAATGGTGTACTTGGTACTTTTGTTTTCCCATTTATGCCAAATCTATTTAACACCTTTTTTTTATACTAGTTTTGCGTCAGACAAACCATGCCCTTCTTCCTGTCTCTTTTGATCTCCATGCCAAGAATTTTCTTTGCTTCGCCAAGATCTTTCATTTCGAACTCTCTTGCCAACTGTGCCTTGAGTTTAGTAATCTCCACCTTGCTCTTAGATGCAATCAACATATCATCTACATATAAGAGCAAATAGATGAAGGAACCATCAGAAAGCTTACAAACATATACACAATGATCATACTGGCTCTTGTGCATTTCTTTTCCGTCATGAACTGATCAAATCTTTTGTACCACTGTCTCGAAGATTGCTTTAACCCATACAATGATTTGTTCAGCTTACAGGCCCAATTCTTTTTTCGAGCAACTTTGAAACCATCTAGCTGGGACATGTATATCACCTCTTCAAGATTTCCATGTAAGAAGGCAGTTTTGACATCGAGTTAGGCGAGCTCGAGATCAAACTGTGCAACCAAAGCTAGCTAGATACGAATAGACGTGTGCTTCACAATATGTGAGAATACCTTATTGTAGTCTATTCCTTCCTTTTGGGTATAACCTTTAGCTACTAATCTAGCTTTGAATCTGATGTTGTCTCTTTCTGGGATGCCTTCCTTTTTGGTGTAAACCCATTTACACCCAATTGCTTTCTTGCCCATTGGAAGTTGCACCAACTCCCAAGTCTAGTTCTTATGGAGTTACCCGATCTCTTCATCCATAGTCTCCTTCCACTTGACACTTTCTGCATTCTACACGGCTTCTCTAAAAGTGCGTAACATTGTCATCAATGATTGAAGTGCATAGGCTACCATATCAACTATCTAACCAGTTGCTTAGTAACCCTTTTTTTTCTTTTCTCGATTACAATGGGTTCGACTATTATGGGGCTTCTTGAAATGGATCTTTATTCTCATCCTAACTCTTCAGATCTTCTTCGAGCTATCAATGTAAACTTCTTTAGGATTGTTAACTGTCCGAATAGTCTTTGCTGGAGTCTCAAACTCCACTTGCACTGACTTCTTCAATGCTTCCTCATTCTCTTGAGGATTTGGCTGCTTCAACATTGTAGACTCATCAAAGGTAATGTCTCTTCTAGAGACAACTTCCTTTGATTCAAGGCACCAGAGTCTCGTGATTCTTGATTACGACTACTAGAGCCCAAGAAGACAGCTTTCTTGGCTCTAGGATCCAACTTAGATTCTGTAACATGAAAATAAGCTAGACATCCGAAGATACATGGCTGATCATAATGAGTAGCTGGCACTCCTGACTATACCTCTATGGGAGTCTTGCCATCTAGTGCTGCAGCAGGTAATCTCTTGACAAGATGACAAGTAGAGTTCAATGCCTCGCCCCAAAAGGCCTTGTTCAATCCTGAATATGATAGCATACACCGAACTTTCTCCACCAAAGTATGGTTCATGCATTCTGCAACTCCATTTTGTTGCGGCATTCCACTAACTGTGAAATGTCTCACTATCCCTTCGCTTTGGCAAACTTCAAAGAAAGGATCTAATGTGTATTCACCACCATTATCAGATCTAAGCTTCTTGATTTTCTTGCATGTTAAGGTTTCAATCATTTTCTTCCATATAAGAAAGATGTCTAACACTTCATCTTTGTGCTTCATTGTAGGAAAGCAGCGGATATTTTGATTCGCCCAAACCAACTGAACCGAACTAATCTGCCTCATTTTGGATGAATGCGTGATGACAAGCGGACGATTGCGGATTGATTTTTTCCAATTCACCTAATTTTGGACAGATAGCAGATTTGAGGTTCCTTTGGCCATAACAAAACTGCCAAAATGTGAGCACTCCTAGTAATTTGTAAGACTTTGTATTTTCAATTTGTTTAAATATTCTGTTTGTATTTTCAATTAAAAAAGAGTTTAGATATTATGTTGTGTTAGCAATTTGGAAATCCTTTTATCAAATGGCAAGGGTTAATATTTGATATTTTTTGTGTGAAAACATAGGACTTAATTTTGTCATTTTTTCAAAAAATCAAATTAAATAGTTTTTGAATAGAAAAAAATAATGAAATAGTTTTGATAATGTATGATTTTCTTATATGTATTTATTATTGGTATTTGACAATTTACTTGATAATCTTTTAGTTATGTTGAGTTAGATTATTATCCAAAAAAAGATTTTAACAAATTGTTGTATTATGTTCAAAATTTGTGGAAGTTTAAACCGCCAAATAGATTCGCATCCATCCGCTAATCATATTCGCCAATCTGCATCCATCAATTCGGCAGATGGATGCGGATTGATTTTTCCAATTCGCCCATTCGAGGGACGGATGGCAGATTAGAAATTCCCTAGCCGCAACCGAACAGCGAACACCCCTACTTCATTGTGTAAACCCAAACTCTCCTTGAGGAATCATCAATGAACGACACAAAAATCGCATTACCTCCTAAAGAAGCATTTTTGGAAGGACCCCATACATCGATGTGAACATAGTCTAGAATCCTTTGGTACGATAAATAGCGGTACCAAACTTGGTTCTTGTTTTCTTGCCTAATACACAATGCTCAAGAAAACTCAAGCTTTTCTATCTTGGCGCCTTTCAAATGGCCTTACTTTACTTAACCCTCATAAAGCCTTTTCTCTAGTATGCCCAAAGCGATATGCCAAAGTCTGGAAGTGTCTCGATGCATCATCCTCTCGAGGTGGAAACAAACACTCTCCTATGACTGAGATGTAACAACTCAACTATGATTAGCCACTAAACCATGTTTAAGAATGCTTAATGAGAAATTAAGATGAAATTCAATTAATTGCATGAGTGTTGCATTATTTGTGTTTTATCTATCTATCGTAAAAAGATCACTTTGTGTTTCTATTTTGTTCTCGCAAATTGAAGGACTTATCGATCCATCACTAAATTGACTTGGTATACGGTTATTTGGAATTTTAGGAAATTATGGTAGGTTTAATTTAAATTTATTCGAATCTAATTAAATTAGAATAATTAATGCCAATATGATTAGCTTAAGCCAAGGTTAATTAAACACCACTAACCAAGCCTATATAAGGCTTAAGTTGATTAAGGAGCATGACTCACACTCTCATTTTATCATCTTTGAGGGAACAAAATGTAGAGAGAGAGAGGGAGAGAGGGAATAAGAGATTGAGCTCAACTAGGAGAATTCTTGGCGAATCAAGCTTGAACCCTTTGAATTCACACCTTAGGTATGAACATTTCCCTTAAATCTTGGAAATAAGGTACATAGGAAGTGAATTCATGAGT
This sequence comes from Camellia lanceoleosa, assembly GCA_025200525.1. Lineage (NCBI taxonomy): Eukaryota > Viridiplantae > Streptophyta > Magnoliopsida > Ericales > Theaceae > Camellia > Camellia lanceoleosa. The sequence continues at coordinate 152,241,386 of CM045761.1, forward strand.
TATTGTCATGACCCGAACCCGCCTCAAGGGTTAAGGATATAACCGCCAAGAATCATGAGATTCCCTACGGCCTCAGACCAAACCAAACGTATTTTAACAGAGTTAATGGGAGCCAAACGGAAGCAATTTAAAACTTTGTCCATAGAGCTATGCTTACATGGCACATCACAACAAACCATAAATATGCACATTAATAACTCACATCAAAATAGGTACTACACAAAGCTCTGACATACAGATCATATAGGTCAAAGCCATCCTAATAAAACTATATACAACATGTTCAAAGACTTCCCATATGACAAAATAAAACAAAATGACAAAAGGCGAAGATGGGTCTCGTGTGAGACATAAGGGCGACTCTTCAAAACCTTTGTTGTTCCTCACAGACTTCACTGGCTAGGTTTGACTTCTCTTGGCTCACCTACAACCACATGAATGAGCGTGAGCGATAGCCCAGTGTATAATATCAAGTAAAGAAGCTATACAAACGATATGTAGAACAACATGCTTCAAAAGGCCTTGGGCCCAATTCACATTTCTATTTAACATATATACACAATTTAGGTCAAGTGACTACGGTTCTGAACAAACTAGCCTTGGGCCCATTCAAACTTTCATTTGTGTCAAAACGGCCTCTGGCCCATTCATTCATGTCAAAACGGCCTCTGGCCCATTCATTCTTGTCAAAACGGCCTCTGGCCCATTCATTTTTTTATTCATATCAAACATTTGTCCATAATTCAAACTGGCAAACTCATAAGGCTTATAAAGAAATAAGCAATTGGACAAATGACAAGTTTCAAATATCGATATTACTCACAGTGATCGGTTGGTTGGTTTGCCCTGGAGCTCGACCCTACACATTCCATGAACACAAAAGGGTCACAAACAATTCGATCCGTTCTAAATTCACATTTTCCTCTTTAGGCTTCATTCTTATCTCTTTAACTCAATTACAATGCTCAATGCATGCCTAAGAGTACTTGGAAGTGAAAGAGAACGTAAAATAAAACACAGATGTCTTTTTCAAAATTTTAAAAATAGGTCCCCGCCGAAAGGTGGAATTCCCCGCTCGAGCGGACCCTTGAGGCCTGCAAAAGTACTGGCTATGTCAAATTTACGCTCAAGCATGCATTCTGGTGCTCGAGCGGAAAGCCTCTCTACATGGCTCCCCGCTCGAGCGTGAACTTCCCCGCTCGAGCGGGAGTCATGTCTGCAAAAACAAATGCTGGGAGCCCGTATTTCACGCTCGAGCGGAGGTTTCCCCGCTCGAGCAGGCACCAAAATTCCTGGGTTTTCCAGCTGGGTTCTTGAGCTTCAACTTGACATCACATCCAACATTTCTTGCATGCAATAGCTCAAACTCCAAATACACTTATACTAACATGGCATAAACCCCAAATTACAACCCAATAAAGCTCAATTTCATGAATCAAACACATGCATGTCCCAAATTGACTCAAACTCATCACCAACACACTAAATTCAAACATTCAAGGTTCATACTTCCATGATTTGCACTTGCATGTATATTCCTCAACTTAATTGGTGAAGAGGTGATCAAATATATGGACTTAAACCAAAATTCAACATGGATCGTACACATTGTGTTCAAATATGGAAATTCATAGTAATTTCCTACATGCATGCATCTATTGACTTTAAATTCAACAAATACAACTCAATTTCCTTATAATCAAACTAATTCATGTTCTTGACCATTAATCAAACTTGAATTCACAATTTACAACATTAAACTCATGAATTCACTTACCTAGAGGCTCAATCTTCTAAACTATAGCAATTTCTTGAGTTTAATCTTCAAATTCTCCAAACCTTGAGCCAAGATTACACAATTCTCGCTCTCTCTCTCTATAGCCGCCCTCTCTTCTTTGAGTTCAAATTAGCCAAATGAAGCTATAAGGAGAGAATTGAGGGTGTAGTGCCTTAATTCAACAAACCCCACTAATTCTAATTTAATAATAGTAAATAATTGGGCATTTATTCATCCATTAATCAACTTAATTGGATCCAAATCAATTTCCAATTAAATTTTACCATAGGCTCTAAAAATTATGCCAATCACAATGGCGTAATCGATTTTGGTTTCGTATTGATAGGGCCTTCAATTTAATTTCCAAAGCAGATAATCAAATGTATATTCCTACTAAGGAATGATAGAAATTCAAAACCTCATATTTTTCACATAATGGCACACAAAATCATATTAAACACATAATCATGCTCATATTAAGGACCGATTAACATATTACGGAACAAGGATATCACAGTTATGTAGGAATATTTACATGAAATTGGAGAGAATAAGTTAGAATTATGTCAATCATGGAAGAAAAAAGCTAATAATACACATGCATGCATTCATGGATTTTGAGTTTTGATTTCAACAAATTCTTACATGCAAGGACCTATTTTTGTTTAATTGTGGGAGCTTATTGTGGTTTTGCACCTTAACACTTCATTTGTACATGTTTGGGAAGATTTGAGTTCATGATAACACATGCATGATGTGTATTCATATAATTCAAGTTTGTTTTGAAGAATTGACTTGCTTTTGGGCATTGATTTTGTGTAATGATCTCTAATTCATGATGTTTTCCAAGTTTACACAAGTTTCCTTAAGTTATTGGCTGAAAAGAACATAATTTGCAGCTTTGGGGTTGAGTTTGAAGCTTGAAGGCAACTGAAATTCCAGAATTTGCCTCTCCGCCGAAAGTGACGATTGTGCACTCGACCAACCACTCTTAATTTTGCACTTCTACTCTAGAGAACAAAGGTTGGCTTGAGCATAAAATGCGTTCTGTGAGTTTATAAGTTTTGTAGACCGCCTAGCGACTGCCGAGCGAAGAAATCACACAACCAAAGACTTTTGCAGAGGTTTACAAATCGCCGAGTGACCGGTTGCACCTGCGACCATGCTTATTTTTCACATCCGCTCGAGCGAAGGAAGCTACGCTCAAGCGAGGACCCTGTTTTCAGCAAATTTACCTAAGTGTTGAACAGCATGTTTTAGCATTCTCATTGCATCCTAGGCATTCCTAAGCCGTGATTAAGACACAAAATGAGGATAAGACTTAAAAACACACTAAGAACGAAACGAAATAAGTTAAGTACGATCCAAGTGTATGTTTCAATATATGTATATGTTATGTTTGTGTAGGTCACGCATCGTGAGCTATTGATCCATTGGTTGCTATCAAAGCTATCTGTGCAGTTATCTGTGAGTAATAACTTAGTAAAGCTATGTTTGCTATGAATCACTTTCTAAACATTATGATGTGATATGAACTGTCTTTGAATGATACAATAGGCTATTTTGCGATTCCATGAATGATGATCCATATCTTTAAAATGTATTTGTGGTATCCTTAGCAGAGGCCCTCGCCCAGGAAACATAATACTGTGGCTTATGGTCATGAGGCCCTCGCTCGGGGAAATAATATCAGGCCTGTGCCCTCGCCTGGGAAACAATACCAGAGTCTGTATGAGATATATTACCCTGCATCGAGGTTCCTTCATGGAACATGATATGCTTGACCAAGGAGATATGTTAATGCTAATGGAAGTACCACACATGATTTGAACACATATATGAACATGACTATGTTTTTTATATGACTATGCTTATCTCTCTAATTAATATGACGAAACTAGACATCATTCATTAAAATCTTTACTCTATTGTTATTTACTCGGCTTTCACTTACTATTTATTATATGTATGTGGCTAGGCGCTTGACTAGGCTTAGAGTTGATGACCGAGTCTTTGTTTTTTCGCCAACCATTGTGCCTCTCGAGGAGGTTCCGTAAAGAGTTCAAGGGTTGAGTTTTGTAAACCAAAACATAAGCTTAAGACTTTTGTTGTTTTGTGACCAAGATTTTGTTCTATTTTGTGTATAATGATAAGGTTAGATGGATGTATATGACGTTATATATGTATATATATGTCTGCTCGAAAAGAGTTCATGCTCACAAGGTTTTAAATTATTTGTCCAATGTATATCTGCACAGCTCTATGGACTATGTATGTTTCTATATTTTCTTCCGCAGCCCCATTACGTGATAATCTGTTTAAAGGCCTTTGGTAATCTAAGGATTACTGGCCAGTTACGATGCTAAACCTATAAGGGCAGGTTTAGGTCATGACAGAGTGGTATCAGAGCACGTGTTATACTACACATCAAAGTCCATATGAGCTATAGGATGTCCTAGACAAGAATTAGGGGTATTTCATTTGCATGTGCGAGTGTGTGTGTTAGTTTTATAATTATGAAAATTGAATCAACATGAACTCACAAAATTGAAACAAATGAACTATGATTGAATGTATAATATTGCTAAAAGAATTTTTTGCTTATGTTTATTATTGTCCTTTTACCTATAGTAATGGAAAATACAAGTGATGGAACATTAATCTTCCGAGGCTCGATTGTCGAATGGAACAAATGCTCGCAACCCTAACTGAAGCAATGATACAGCAGCAAAGATGACAACCTCCACCTCCTTCACTTCCTCCGCCTCCTCCGGTCCAAGTTGAATCGGATAACAATGATATTATAAATCTGACTCGGAAGTTCATGAAGATGAAACCGCCGACTTTCTTGGGAGGTATAGAACTATTAAAGGCAGAGACATGGCTACTTGAAATGAAAAAAATTGTTTGAAGTGTTTCCTTGCTTCGAGACTCAGAAAGTTCTATTGGCCACCTATACCCTAAAAGATGAAGCTCGAAGATGGGGGTTGTTAATCCGAACTAATAATGGAAACATGACATGGACTCAATTTAACGAGATCTTGTACGATAAGTATTTTCCTCAGTACTTTTTGGACCGAAAGGTTTCTAAATTCCAAGAACTCAAGCAAGGCAACATGTTTGTAGCAGAATATGAGGCTAAATTCACGAAATTAGCTTGATTTGCTCCTCACATGGTGGATACGGACTATAAGAAGGCTTAGAAATTTTAGGGGATTAGATTTGGATGTAGTTTGATCGAGTAGGCGCCCCAAGTTGCCTACATATGTGGAAGTACTTGATAGAGCATTGATGGCAGAGGCCACTCTAGTAGCAAAGAAACAAGCTAAAGCTCCAACAATTGAATCGGGGTAAAAGATCCTAATTTAATTTCAAAAATGGTCCATCATTTTCAAAGAAGCAAAACATGGATCCTTCAAGAGTTCGAGTCGAGTAGTAGAACTATTCTAGTTTGCCCCAATTATGGAAGGAAGCATAGAGGAGTATGTTACAGCATTTGGAGGTCATACAAGCAGGGCAAAGTTGGCCATATGATGAAAGATTGTCCACTTGGGTCCGAGAATGCCAATCGCCCTACAACAAAGTTCACCGATCTCGCCTTTGTAATAAGGTCAAATGCCGTAACTAATGCGAGGTAACACCGAAATGAGACGTTAAGGCAAGGAAGAGTGTTCGTACTAGTGCCTAGAGATGTACAGAACACTGAGTCTGTGGTGTCAGGTATAATTTGTATCTATGCCCAAAATACATATGTCTTGATAGATTTTGGTTCTACACACTCATCTGTGTCACATGCCTTTTCTCGGAAATTAACTAGACCTTTAGAACCCATGAATTATTTAGTGTTTGTATCTATGCCATCTAGAAGTTCTATGGCATATAGATATGTTTATCTGGCATGTGAAATTGTGATTGGTAATGTGCCATTGTATGCTGATTTATTGCCATTGGTATTGATTATTTTGACTGCATATTGGGTATGAACTAGTTAACGAAGTATTATGCAACTATTGACTGTGTGAATAAATCTGTTGTGTTTCATCCATCTAGTTTACATGAATTTGTGTTTGCTGGGAATGGGGTAGTTCCTCTCCCATATTTGATTTCTGCCATGAAAGCTGTGAAACTGCTTAGGAAGGGATGTAGAGGTTATATGTATTGTGTTTTGACTGAGACTTCTGATAAACCTAATGTGGAAACTATTCCTATTGTTTGTGAATTTCCAGATGTGTTTCCGAATGAGTTGCCTAGGGACTTGATTGATAGAGAGATTGAATTCACCATTGATGTAATACCGAACACAACCAATTTCCAAATCCCCATACGCATGTCAACTTCAATTGAAAGAATTGAAAACTCAACTTCTAAATTGTTAGACAAGAAGTTTATCCGCCGAGCACGCCACCTTGAATGCTCCAGCTTTTGTCAAGAAGAAAGACAAATCTTTAAGGTTGTGTATAAACTATCGTGAATTGAACAAAGTGATTATTAAGAACAAATACTCCATTACCTCAAATAGATGACCTATTTGACCAACTCCATGGGCACAAGTGTTCTCCAAGATAGACCTTAGATATGGGTATCACCACTAAAAGTTAAAGGTACATATAAAGAAAAACTACATTCAAAACCAGATACAGCACTACTTAATTTTGGTAATGCCATGGGGTAACAAATGCACCGCAGATTTATGGACCTAATGAATAGGGTTTTCAAACAATTTGTTAATGAATTTATCGTTGTATTTATTGATGATATATTGAGTTACTCCAAAAGCAGGAAAGAACATGAAAATCATCTGAGAACTGCATTATAGATTTTGAGAGAAAAGAAGTTATATACAAAATTTTTCAAATGTGAATTCTGGCTTGACAGCGTAGCGTTTCTGGGACATGTAATCAACAAGGATGGTGTATCAGTGGACCCATAGTGTGACAACCCTACTCTGTGTTATGCTAATTAATCTTAAATGCGCTTATAATTATATGCTTGATATGATTTTGAGTGCTAAATATATGATTATATGTATTTCTCAATTTGTATTTGTTTATCAGAGGAAAATCTTCGCTTTTTCATATAAAATCTAAATTGAAGGCTATAGAGGCGTTAGAAAGTGAAATTGTATGTACCATTGTGATTAGCATGATTTTTAGAGCCTGTGGTGAAATTTAATTAAAAATTGATTCGGATCAAAATAATTAGATTAAGTTGATTAAATTAAGCATAATTACTTAGCCTTAATCAAATTTGATTAGGCAAGCATATATAAGTGACCTTTATACACTTGAGTTTATTCCTTGGAGCTCAAAATCTAAAATACACCTCTAGAGAGAGAGAGAGAGAGAGAGCCAAATTTAGAGAGAGAGGGCTCATCCTTGAAGAATTTGCAAAGGAGCTCAAGAACTAGATGGATTAGCTCAAGACTTAGCTATAATTGGAAGGATTGGAGCTTCTAGTTGAGTAACCAACCCTTAATCCATGAGTTTAAGCCTACAATTATGTGAATTCAAAGAGAATTGGTAATCAAGAACAAGATTTGAATGGTGTATGATGAATTTGAAGTCAATATCTCCATGCATGTAGAGAATTGCCATGAATGTACAAAATCATGAAGAATTGAATACCAAATCACACATGCATGCATAATTTTGTTGAGCTTCATGATTTTGAGCATCATTTGTACTATTTGAAATGGAATTAGAGTCAATAATTTACATGCATGCAAGAGTCATAAAGGTATGAAGCTTGATTGCCATTTGGTTTCAAATTACCTTTGTTCACATGATAGACAATGTTTTTCCATGTTTTGGTGTCAATTTGAAAGCTTTGGACCTTTGGGGTGTGTTTTGAACTTGAAACACACTCGAAATTCCGCATTCGCCTCGTCCGCCGAGCATTGAAAGTCTTGCTCGAGCGTGAAAAGTTAGCTTCTAGAAGTTTTGCAGAGATTTATACGGTGGCTTGAGCGCCAAACTCAAGGCCAAGCAAACCCTATTTTGCAAGACTTCGCCGAGCATCGTAAATTCGCTTGAGCATAAAATTCATGCAACCAAGATTTTACAGAAGTTTTGTAGGCCACTCGAGCGACCAAAAACTGCTCGAGAAGAGCTTTGTTTCTAATTTTGAAAAGTTGTTTTATGTTTCTTTCCATTCTCTTCCATTTTTAAGAACTCTTAGGCATGCATTGAACATTGTAAATGAATTAAAAGGATAAGAAAGAGGCTTGAGAGAAATAAACAAATTAAGAATGGATTGAATCGCCAGACCTAATATGCTATGAAATGTGTAGGGTCAAGCGCAAGGGCAAATCCATTGACGTAACACCGTGAGTAATATCTTAGTAAAGATATTTTCAAGTATACTACTTTCCAAATGCTTACTGATAAGTTTCATGGATTTGTTAATTTGAATTATGAATGAGAATTTGTTATGCCAATGAATGAATTGGGCCCGAAGTCGTCTGACATGAATGAATTGGGCCCGAGACCGTCTGGCATGAATGAATTGTGCCTGAGGCCACTTGATATGTTCGTTAGGAATTTCATTCATGTAACTTCTTTATTTTGATATTATTCATCGGGCCTTCACTCACTCTCATTTATATGTATGTAGGTGAGCAAAGAGATGTCTAAACCCAAATCTGGAGGATGTGAGAGAAATCCAAATTTTGTGAAGTTCGCCTCAACGCCTCACTTCGAGACTTTGTTTTTGTTCTTTGTTTACCCTTTTGCTACCTTGGTGAATACATTGATCACCTATATATATAAACTTTTGTTTGGTCGACTACATGTTTGAAGTTCCCGGATGTACAAGATGTTACAAGATGTTAATTTCATTTATATGTGTGAGTTATTATGGAATGCTTTTGAATTAATTTTGCTATGCCATATAAGCACAAATTATTGGACAAAATTTTAAGTCTGCCTGCTTTGGCCCCTTTATTTCTATTGAGACATGTTTAATAAAGAATAAGGCCATAGGTAATCTCATAATTATCGGCCGTTATGACCTTAATCCATAGGTGTTCGTCATGACACACGTAAAATTGAAGCTATTGTGGATCGCCAAGACCGACCAATGTGTCAAATCGAAGTTTTCTTCGACTTCTCGCTACTATCGCAGATTTGTGAGAGACTTCTCTAAGCTCGTCATGCCATTGACATAATTGACCCAAAAAAATGTACCATTTGATTGGATTGATCAGCGGAAATCAGCTTTCCAAGAACGAAAAACTAGATTGGTAACTGCACTAATTCTAACATTGCCCAACGGAACGAATGAGTTTCAGATTTATAGTGATGCTTCCTACAAAGGCTTAGGATGTGTGTTAATGTAAAATGGGAAGGTGATTGCCTATGCTTCTGGACAACTCCGCCCACATGAAAAAAAATTACCCAACTCATGACCTTGAATTGGTAGTGGTGGTTTTTGCATTAAAAATTTGGAGCCATTATCTATATGGAGTGCCTTGTGAAGTATATACAGATCATAAAAGCTTGAAATATTTCTTCACCCAAAAAAGAACCTAACATGAGACAAAGGAGATGGTTAGAGTTGATTAAAGATTATGTCTTGCGATTTTGTACCATCCGGAAAAGCCAATATCAAGCAGATGCCTTGAGTAGAAAGTCAATTGGGAATTTGTCATGTTTACTCACCGTCAAAAGGACTTGATATGCACCTAGAAAGAAATGAAATTGAATTTGTGCTATGGAAATAGGATGAAATTTCGCCGCTATTGCTACCCAACCCGCAATAATTGAAAAGATTAAAGAGAAACAAATTAAAGATGAGTCTTTGTGAAGATTGTCAATGAAATTGATTCAAGACCGAGGCCTTGATTTGTGTTTGAAAAAATGTGTTGAAATTTCAGACAAATTGTGTGTACTAGATTGTTCTAATTGAGAAAATGTATTATGACCAAGCCCATAATTCCAAATTTGCTATGCATCCATGAAACACAAAGACATACCATGACTTGAAACAAAACTTATGGTGGCCTCGAATGAAGAAAAGTATTCGACTATGTGGCTAGATGTTTGCATTGCCAACAAGTTAAAACTCAACACCAATGACCAACAGACATTTCAACCACTTCTAATACCGTAATGGAAATGGGAGCATATTACGATGGACTTCATTGTTGATTGCCTCTCCTCCCGAGGTATGGATTCTATTTGGGTCATTGTTGATCGCTTAACTAAATCAGCCACTTTTTGCTCACAAATCTTTGTATAATGCGGATAAGTTGGCTAATTTGTATGTAAATGAGATTGTGAAATTGCATTGAGTTCCAGTGTCCATAATATCTGACAGAGATCCCATGTTTACTTTGAGATTCTCGCGTAGTTTATAATGTGCCTTGGGGATCAATCGAGACTAAGCAGATTTATCACCTACGTATATATGGTCAATCTAAACGAACCATTCAAACCTTGGAAGATATGCTCATAATGTGTGTGTTAGATTTCCAAGGAAATTAGGAGACTTACTTACCATTGGCAGAATTTGTGTACACCAATAGTTACCATTCGAGTATCGAGATGGCCCCTTATGAAGCGTTGTAGGTGGTACAAATGCCATTCTCGATTTGTTGGGCGGAGGTAGGTGCCCAACCTTTATCGGGTCCCAAACATCTCCAAAAAACGATTGAAAATGTGAAATTGATTCGACAGAGAATAAAAACTCCACAAAGTCGCCAATAGAGTTATGCAGATGTCAGAAGAAGAGACAGAGAATATGAAGCTCGGGGATCACTTGTTTATCAAAGTGACTCCAATGAAAGGGCAAACTCGTTTGGTGTAAAGGGTAAGTTAGCATCGAGATATGTTCCATACGAGATCCTTGAGAAAATCAACCCAATGACGGGTAGCCTTATCACCAATATGGAACATATGCATAATGTTTTTCATGTTTCGATGCTTTGGAAATATTTAAGAGATTCACCCATGTAATTGAGTCGACCCATGTGCTTCAAAGATGATTATACGTACGAAGAGAGGCCAATTCAGATTGTGAATCATAGAATCAAAAGATTGAGTAACAAAGAAATACCATTAGTGAAGTTGATTGGCAAAACCATGGAGGGACTTATGTAACTTGGGAGACTGAAGAAGATATGATGAAGAGATACTGATTTATTCCCTCTGGATCCGATATTCTTCCAAAACGAAAGTAATTCGAGTTTGGAGGACCAAACTCTTTTGAAGGGGAAGACTATAACAACCTAACTATGACTAGCCACTAAACCATGATTAAGAATGCTTAATGAGTAATTAAGATGAAATTATGAATTAATTGCATGAGTGTTGCATTATCGTGTTTCTATTTGTCTATCGAGAAAGATCTATTTATGTTTCTATTTTGTTCTCGTGAATTGAAGGCCTTATCACTATCCCATCACTTAAATTGACTTGGTATATCATATTTGGAATTTTTAGGAAATTATGGTAGGTTTAATTTAAATTCGATTCTAATCTAATTAAATTAGAATAATTAATGTAAATTTGATTAGCTTAAGCCAAGGTTAATTAAACACCACTACAAGCCTATATAAGGCTTAAGTTGATTATGAGCATAACTCCCACCTCATTTTATCATCTTTGAGGCAACAAAATGTAGAGAGAGAGAGAGAGAGAGAGAGAGAGAAAGGAAGAAGAGATTGAGCTCAACTAGGAGAATTCTTGGAGAATTGCTTGAACCCTTGAATTCACACCTTAGGTATGAACATTTCCTTAAATCTTGGAAATAAGGTACATAGGAAGTGAATTCATGAGTCATGTAGGAATATTTACATGAAATTGAAGAGAATTAGTTAGAATTATGTCAATCATGGAAGAAATGAGCTAATTATATACATGCATGCATAATTCATGGATTTTAAGTTTTGATTTCAACAAATTCTTACATGCAAGGACCTATTTTTGTTCAATTATGGGAGCTCATTGTGGTTTTGCACCTTAACACTTCATTTGTACATGTTTGGGAAGACTTGAGTTCATGATAACACATGCATGATGTGTATTCCTATAATTCAAGTTTGTTTTGAAGAATTTACTTGCTTTGGGCCTTGATTTTGTGTAATGATCCATAATTCATGATGTTTTCCAAGTTTACACAAGTTTTCTTAAGTTATTGGCCTAAAATAACATAATTTGCAAATTTTGGGGTTGAGTTTTTGAAGATTGAAGGAAAATATGGAAATTTCATAAATTTGCCTCTCATTGAAAGCAATAGATTACGCCGACCACTCTAATTTTGCACTTCCGCTTAGAGCGAACAAAGGTTGGCTCGAGCGTAAAATGAGTGCTCCTAGAAGTTTATGTTTATGCAGACCACTCGAGCGACAAGAGTTGTGCTCGAGGAAGACCCTAGTTCACGCCGAGCTAATCAGCCGAGCAACCGTCAAGTAGAGAAATCACACATCCAAGATTTTTGTAGAGGTTTACAAACCGCCGAGTAACTAAAGTTGCGCCGAAGCATCAAGGCTATTTTGCACATCCACTTAATAAAGGAAGCTACGCCGAAGCGAGGACCCTGTTTTCAACAAATTTACCTTAAGTGTTGAATAGCATGTTTTAGCATCCTCATTACATCATAGGCATTCCTAGGCCATGATTAAGGCACAATAATGAGGATAAGACTTAGAAACACACTAAGAACAAAACGAAATAAGTTAAGTATGATCCAAGTGTGTGTTTCAAAGATATGTATCTATTATGTGTAAGTCACGCCATAAGCTATTGATCCATTGGTTGCTATCAAAGCCATTCTCGCAGCTTATCTGTGAGTAATAACTTAGTAAAGCTATGTTTGATATGAAATACTTTCTAAACATTATGATATGATATGAATTGTCTTTTGAATAATACAATAGGCTATTTTGTGATTCCATGAATGATAATCCATATCTTTGAAATGTATTTGCGTATCCTTAGCAGAGGCCCTTGCCAGAGGACATAATACTATGGCTTATGGTCATGAGGGCTTCATCTGGGAAACAATACTGCGGCCGGTGCCCTCACCCGAGGAAACAATACCGCGCCCACGTGTAAGATATGTTACCCAGTACCGGAGGTTCCTTTATGAAACTTGATATGCTTGACCAAGGAGATATGTTAATGCTAATGGAAGTACCACACATGATTTGAACACGATATGAACATGACTCTTTTTATATGACTATGCTTATCTCCGATTAACATGATAATAAATCGACATCATTCATTAAAATCTTTACTCATATTATTCACTGGGCTTTCACTTACTATTTATTATATGTATGTAGGCTTAATTACACGTGACTGTGCTCGAAGTTGTTGGCCCGAGTCTCTATTTTGTCCGCCAACCATTGTATCTTTCGAGGAGGTTCAAAAAGTTCAATGGTCGAAGTTTTGTAAACTAAGACATAAGCTTAAGACTTTTGTTGTTTTGTGACCTCTATTTTGTGTATAATGATAAGGTTGATGGATCTATATGACGCTATATATGTATATATATGTTCCGTCAAAAGAGTTCATGCTCACAAGCTTTTAAATTATCTATCCCATATATGTTCCCCGCACTCTATAGACTATGTATGTTTTATATTTGCTTCTCATGTTCTTACATGATAACTGCTCAGAGGCCTTTGGTAATCCAAGGATTATCGTCACATAACGCTAAACCTATAGCGAGGTTTGGGTCATGACAAGAGAGCTATCTAGGAAATATAAATTTTCCTTCCAAGTACCCTTCATTGTAACAAATGCTCCTCGCATAAGGACTCCACCTTCCACGCTACTTTGTAACCTTGGAGTCTAAAACTCCCCAGATGAGAGTTTTGTCAAATTCGTATATAATCAACATCTTCAAGAATTCGATTGTTTCATCATGCATCTTCAAATTGTTCCAATCTCCTTTGTCGCAGCTTGGTCATTGCCCATCAGCACTCCTCTATCGAACTCTCATAAGCTCGAGAACCACCGCTTGTTAGGACATATGTGGTATGAACATCCTAATCTAGAATCCATTCATTCGAATAGCCAAGTGATGAAACTATGAAGGTTGATCCTTCACCATTATCTCCATCTCGTGCAACGTTCACATTTTCCTCTTTTTTGTCTTTATTGGGACAATCTTTTGCTTAATGCCCTTTCTGGAAACAAGCAGCACACTCGTCTTTTGCAAGACGTCTTCTATCTAATGATCTCCCTCTTAATTTTGAGCGAGACTTCCTCGCCTCAGATATCTTCTTCGTTATTTATCCTGCTCTAACTCGTCAATGCCTCTCATGCCGCATCCCTATTTGCGACTTATCTTTCCTTCGAACTCATTATTTACCAAGGCATTTGAAACATCAACATACTTGATTCTTTACCATACAAGAAAGTGGTGGTGAGATGATCATATGTGTCGTAAGGAATTCAACAATAAGAGTTTTATCTTCATCATCGATTTGAACATCCAAGTTTTTCAAATCAAGAAGAATTTTGTTGAAATTATTCAGTGTTCATTCATCGAAATACCTTTCTTGTAGTCGAAATGAAACAACATCTTCTTCAAGTACGCCTTCTCAATGCTCTTTGCATGAACTTGTCTTCCAAATAGCCCAAAGCTCCTTCGCAAGATCATATTCTCAGAAGGCGCCTTTCTCCTTTGCAAGACAAAGTTGGATGGAACTACAGCCGAGATGAACTTTCCACTCAAACTCATCCAAGCTCTAGTTTGTCTCCTGTGAGTGAAATGCCGTTCATCCGACAAACATGTCTTTAACTTCAAGATTTTCACATGCCAAGTTGTTGCTTCTATCAAACTTTCTACCTCGAATTTAGTACGGACAATCGAGGTCCAATGCCCAGAAATCCGCTTGTAGTCATCGGGTTGCTTGTGAACTCGGTTGATCTCGTCTTTGTAGATTCTCGCCATTGAGACGCTTTCAATAATCTCCAAACAACAATGAGACACTTGAAATGCCTGAGTAACAAGGCAAATTCCTAAGCTCCCGGTAAAACTTCAATCGAAAAATTTGGAGTTCCTAATATATTGTTGTTCCCCAAAGATTTGAACCTTGGCCAAGGGAAAAGAAATGGTCACCCTTATCAACCATATGGGACAGAGCTCCACTTGGTGTTTGTTTCCTTCAAATATATATTTGAAGTATATGTTTTTGAAGTCGCTTTCTTTCCTCTCTCGCTACGCCGGTAGAGGTCTTCAAGGATTCGTAGGTTAACTTTACGCGCTCACTTTGACTGTGAGCGTGTGCCACAATTCCGAGCCTCCTGCTTTTGACCGCTTCTTTGCGATCTAGACTCTCGTTACGAGGGCGTACGCCGCGGTAGGGATGGAAACTCGATTT